>CAMZMU010000121.1:22979372-23035584 GCA_947311845.1 Poa pratensis
GGCCAAGAGGGCCCACTTGGAGACTTGGGATCTCAGCAGGAAATGTGAAGGTTGCTTAAAGCCGGCCGATAGGCGAAAGAGAATCAAAAAGTTTTGTTCTGATCTGAGTAGGCTCAACATAGGGAATACCCTAACCCTGGGAACCGGGGCATATAAATCCGCTTATGGCATTCACCCAAGCATACAGAGACAGATGGAATGAAAGAAAGAAAAAGTAGCTCCGCAGCTCGCCCAGAAGAAGAAAGACCCGCCGCTAACGATTTGGAAATCCCTGGTGGGCTGGGCCTGAAAGACAAGTGTGTGTGGATTTCCACATCCTCGTCTTTACTTTAAGACACAACTCTTCTCTTTCTCGGTCAAATGACTTGCGATAGTCTACCTTGAGTAGGACCATAGGGATCTTATGTTTGTGGCGAAAGATAAGTGGTTCTGTCACAACCAAGACAGTTTCTATGAGTGAGCGACCCTTGATAAACGCCGATTGATACGTGTCAATGTCAATAAGTGGATGAGTGTTGTTAAAGACAATGTTTGTTCCTCTTCTTTGAAACGATTTTCATGAATATCGAGATGATACTGATTGGCCTGAAATCCTCGACGGTGTTGGCATCTTTTTTCTTTGGGAGGAGAGTGATGGATGCCTGGGTTAGCCTCCAAACATAAAGGCCATTGCTATGAAAGAGCTGCAAGAGAGAAAGCAGTTGCGGGTGGATGATGTCCCAGAAGGCTTGGATTGCACAGATTCTACCAGAGGATGTTGAGATGCTCCCATTGCAACTCACTGATGGAGAAGAACTGGAGAGCTCAGCTAGAGCTGGAGGAGGTGGTAGTACCAGTTCCCTACTGGTACCAGTGGTGGCTTGATCACTTCAAATTGGAGGGACTATTGGGCCAAATTCCCATACTGTAAAAAAAGGTTTTCTTTTCTGATATATCGGAGGTTTTGTGTGCAGAGGCCGCCAGGTTGAAGTTGGATGTTGCTTTTGTAGTTCCCAGTGAAGGATGATGCTGGGTCTATGATGCATTTTCTTTTTTTGTTGATAGTTTTCGATGAAGCCACAGATACTACTCTTGTCTGAGACCTGTTGGCTTCATCCAGAGGGAGATGTGTTCTATTTTGTTGGATCATGGGGAACAATGAGGATGGGTATGGGGAGATGGTCGTTTAGGGTTGATTGTCAAAAGGTTTTTTTTATTCCTGGTGGTGGTTTTGAGTTTCTGTGAATAATAGGAAGAGGCCGCCAAGGCGCGGAGCGATGAGTATAGCCCATTAGGAGAACCCGTAAAGAAAGCCGGAGCAGAAATCCAAGCTTCTGGTAATTTATTCAATTACTTGAACTGTTTTTTCTTTCTTTGTTGAATTATTTATTTCTCTTTTGGTATGTTGGTTATCTAAAAGCATCTTTGACTTGTTTTAGTACTTTCGTCACAACTATGGCATTGGCATGGGCCTTTGCTCAACTAGACTATCAGAGCTCGATCATGGCAAACGAAGGAACTCAGACCCGATCTAGACAACTTGAGGAGCAAGTTAGAGCTACGAGAGAATCAATGGATAAGATCCAAGCAGATCTAGCCGAACGGATGCAACAACAGAGTGAAGAGTTTCAAGCTCAAAAACAATTACAACAACAACAGTTTGAGAAGCAAGTAGTTGAGTCTATTTTTGAAATACAGAGAGAGGTTAGTGGCTTCAACCTCACACAAAGAGGGATAGAGGCAACACCTTTTGACGCCAAAAACTCCAATTTAGACTAAAACTGCTGGGGCAATAGAACAATTTAGAATATGAAGTAGTGTTAGTAGTTTTTTACATCTATTAGGCATTTTTGCAAATACATGGAGGGGAGTGGCCTGTGTAACCAAGACAATACACCTCAACGTCATCTTATCGAACACATAAAGGGGCCTCTTTCACTAAGACAACAATTATGGCCGTGTAGATGCAGTCAGTATTCGATGTTTCACAAAACAAAGAAAGAGGAGGTTGTAAGAGAGACCTTGTCAGTGCGAAGGAGAGGAACGTGTCGAGAAGAAGACACCTGTCCGGAGAGGTGCAAAGGAGAGCTGCGAGAGGAAATGCAATTCAAAGGCAATCCTTTGATCTGGTCCTTGATAGAAAGAGGACCTTATGAAACCTACGGATCACTGAAATAGCCTAGCTTTCCAAGCCAAGTGACCTTACTTACTGTAGTGTTAAGACCCACGGGGAGAAGCTATAGCTTTGAGAGTTGCTGAATTAGTAGCTGTAGCTATGAGAAAGGAGTAGTGTTGGAGGAATATTTAGGCTCAGCCAATTCAGTCAAGGGTAATTTAGTAGATACCTCTCCATCCCTCTCTCCACACAACCAGCTTAATATGACCCAAAACAGTCATGTTCCCAATCTTACCCCACAACAAGCTTCTTGCTCAAACCCTGGATCTGGAAACCTGACAAGCTCCATGACTCCAGTCATCCTAGCATCAAGTACTGTAGATACTGGTGTGAAAAACCTTCTATGTCGTCAACAACTAGGCCTATTATAATTAACCCAAGAACCTGTTTGCAGCCAGTACCAGTAATGGAGTCATACCCAAACTTTAGGAGCCACAACCCACCATTTTCCCTTCCTTGCTTATGGTTTGCTGTCCTCGGGAATGGTATCTCCTTGAACAAGGTAGCTGTTCACATATATTCCGTTAATGGGATGGATTTTATGCTTTCGGATGGTGTGATTTCAACGTTGAGTACCTACTAAGAGTTAGTTCTCGATGGGCAATAAATCATATTGATGAAAAATCACCAAGGAGCATGAAACAAAACACATAACTTACGTACCATTGTACTTAGAGCCAATAAACTACCAAGAATCCTCTGTCTCAACCACTTTCTTCTTGTCTTTACATCGATTTCAAAATATAGGAAGGGAAAGTAACGGAGAGCAAGCAAAAGAAAGAAATCTATCAACGACCGACTTCGGACTAGAATCTAGAAACATACCTAAGGGAAGAAAGCATATTTGAGGTTGACTCCTTCCATGTCTAGTAGGAGTGCGTGCTTCTTATTGCCTTTTGAGCAGTAGTTGTATACATTCCTCACTCAGTCTAATTAATTCTCTTTCTCCCTACCCAAATACCAAGGGAGGTTTATGAGTCGTATCCTCCTTACGAGATAGCGGAAGTAGCATTAGCGGGAAAAGTAAGCTCCTTTTCAAGCCTTATCTTTCGTAACCTTTGATTAGTTCCTTAGATGCCCTTAGCAAGAATGATGCAGGAGCAAGAAAGTATATTTCCTCTGCCTTTCCATAATCTCGCTATTCAAATAGCACAGTATCAAATTCAATCCATAAGTCATGCTGGTCAATCAATGACAATGATAAGCTCTAAAAAAAAAAGAGTCTATTGCTCTTCGACACGTTTTATATCGACTTCAGTCATGCTTTATTGGAGTTATCTGACGCCAAGGAGGAAGGAATATAGATTAGGATCCTAGCCTTGTTCCGTTTGAAGTTCCTAAGAGAGGTTACAAAAGAAAGGGACCAAGGATTTTGAGTCTTATTAGTGCATCAATCTACAGAAAGATAGGTCAAACTGTGGACTGAGGTTCAGTCAGGAATTTGCGTATAGAAAGGAGCAAGAAAACGTATGCGCAGGCGCAACAAAGCGCTCATCCCTTGTTCTTTCGCTTGGAAGCTCAATCCCCTCGCTTCTTCTTTCGCTTCTACGCTCGTGCTTTCCGCAAGTTCGTACCAGCCGTCAGTCAAGGAGGGAGCTCCAACCTCCGCGCCTAGCCGCAACCTAAACGCTGGTTCTATCCCGGCCAAGCAAGCAAGGGGAACCCCGGTGGGAAGAGGGAAAGAAAGATCAGGGGAAGAAGCGGGGTAGAGGAATTGGTCGACTCATCAGGCTCATGACCTGAAGACTGCAGGTTCGAATCCTGTCCCCGCCTCTGCATAAGTATCCACCGACTTTCATGGTTTTCATGTGATTATAGTCTTTACTTAATGCTTCCATTTTTGCTTTCGAAATCACGTAGGTGATAGACTCCGTCCTTCTTTCCGTCCCTTTTATAACCTGGTGAACCACTAGCATGGCTACATCCGGGGGTCGAACGACCAGGATTATTCTTAAGACTTCGCACCGAAAAAAAAAATAGTATAAAAATAAAGCAAGAAAACGGATGCGCAAGCGCAACGGCTTTCGATTGGGGGAAGGGAACCAATATCGAAACTTGGTTTAGTATTCAGGTTCTTCTCTTTGCAAAGGATTCAAAACGAAAAGCAAATGACAAATCTGGTTCGATGGCTCTTCTCTACTAACCACAAAGTTATTGGTACTCTATATTTGAACTTCTTTCTGAAGTTTCCATTTGTTTTCAATTTTATATTACTTTCTATTTTCGTTTTGATATCATTTTTTCGTTTAATATTCTTCCTAATTCAACTCACCACGCTCTTCACTTCCTCCGCCTTTTTGATCATCAATCTTCCCCCGGAGATTCAAGACCCTGGAACTATTGCTAATTTAGAAGGACTTAACTTCTATCTTGGCCTATACGACCAGGATCCAGAGTGGATTACGTTCATTCAGCAGGAGCTGAATCACAATACCCTCTGGAAGACATACCTGGGAGGCTTAAGCTCTTCCTAATGGAAGAAAAACTCTCTTGTATGCGAAAGGATGTGATTGGGGAGTTCGTGGCTCTGTATCAGAGGGTCGGGCCTTATCTACCTATCGAACCCTACTTTCTCGATTCAGCAGCCCGTTCCTATCTTACCTCCATTGACGCTATGGACAATTTTACTACATTGCAAGCAGCCTATAAGGACCTTGACAACCACCTGGGTCAATCCCCTTTTTTCCAGGCTGTGATTGATTACAATCGCGAGCTTCTGATTGACCAGTCCATGTCCGAAAGGTTGCTACAGGAGGAGCGCAGAATGCGGTGGGAAGAAATTCCATTAAGTAAAGCAAGCCTCGAAAGGGCTGAGCATGAGCATGCTCTGCTCTTGTTTGAAGAGTCCGATCGACGGAGGGGAATTCGTTAAAGTCAGGGAGCTGCAGCTAAGTAATTCAGATTCTTTTCTTTGCTAAAGATTCAAAACGAAAAGCAAATGACAAATCTGGTTCGATGGCTCTTCTCTACTAACCACAAGGATATTGGTACTCTATATTTCATTTTTGGTGCCATTGCAGGAGTGATGGGCACATGCTTCTCTGTATTGATTCGTATGGAATTAGCCCGACCCGGCGATCAAATTCTTGGTGGGAATCATCAACTTTATAATGTTTTAATAACGGCTCACGCTTTTTTAATGATCTTTTTTATGGTTATGCCGGCGATGATAGGTGGATTTGGGAATTGGTTTGTTCCGATTCTGATAGGTGCACCTGACATGGCATTTCCACGATTAAATAATATATCATTCTGGTTGTTGCCACCAAGTCTCTTGCTCCTATTAAGCTCAGCCTTAGTAGAAGTGGGCAGCGGCACTGGCTGGACGGTCTATCCGCCCTTAAGTGGTATTACCAGCCATTCTGGAGGAGCAGTTGATTTAGCCATTTTTAGTCTTCATCTATCAGGTGTTTCATCAATTTTAGGTTCTATCAATTTTATAACAACTATCTTCAACATGCGTGGACCTGGAATGACTATGCATAGATTACCACTTTTTGTGTGGTCCGTTCTAGTGACAGCATTCCTACTTTTATTATCACTTCCGGTACTGGCGGGGGCAATTACAATGTTATTAACCGATCGAAACTTTAATACAACCTTTTTTGATCCTGCAGGAGGGGGAGACCCAATATTATACCAGCATCTCTTTTGGTTCTTCGGTCATCCAGAGGTGTATATTCTCATTCTGCCAGGATTCGGTATTATTAGCCATATCGTATCGACCTTTTCAAGAAAACCGGTCTTCGGGTATCTAGGCATGGTTTATGCCATGATAAGTATAGGTGTTCTTGGATTTCTAGTTTGGGCTCATCATATGTTTACTGTGGGCTTAGACGTTGATACGCGTGCCTACTTCACCGCAGCTACCATGATCATAGCTGTGCCCACTGGAATCAAAATCTTTAGTTGGATCGCTACCATGTGGGGAGGTTCGATACAATACAAAACACCCATGTTATTTGCTGTAGGGTTCATCTTTTTGTTCACTGTAGGAGGGCTCACTGGAATAGTTCTCGCAAACTCTGGGCTAGACATTGCTCTACATGATACTTATTATGTGGTTGCACATTTCCATTATGTACTTTCTATGGGAGCCGTTTTTGCTTTATTTGCTGGATTTTACTATTGGGTGGGTAAAATCTTTGGTCGGACATATCCTGAAACTTTAGGCCAAATCCATTTTTGGATCACTTTTTTCGGGGTTAATCTGACCTTCTTTCCGATGCATTTCTTAGGGCTTTCGGGTATGCCACGTCGCATTCCAGATTATCCAGATGCTTACGCCGGATGGAATGCTCTGAGCAGTTTCGGTTCTTATATATCCGTAGTTGGGATTCGTCGTTTCTTCGTAGTTGTCGCAATCACTTCAAGCAGTGGAAAGAACAAAAAATGTGCGGAAAGTCCTTGGGCTGTTGAACAGAATCCAACCACACTAGAATGGTTGGTACAAAGCCCTCCAGCCTTTCATACTTTTGGAGAACTTCCAGCGGTAAAAGAGACCAAAATAAGCTAGACGCTTCCTTTCTTTATTATAATGAGTTTGATCTTATTATTCCAGAATCAAAGCTTTGATTATTTTATTGGGCTTTGTATTATGAATGAATCAAATGGATTCTAGGGCCTAGAAAATAGACTCCGTATAGACGATTCCTATTTTCTATTGTGTGAAGAACTAGACTCCGTTTTGTTTAGACAGACGGAATCTAATAAATAAAATAACCTAACAGAAAGAAGTTTAGCGACTCCTTCTTGGTAGAGGATAGGCGGGTCCCTGGCCCAACCTAAGTCAGTTCGAATCTGACGAGTGGTTTTACTCGTGTCTATTTTCTTAACTGATCAAAGAGCAGAAAGGAAGAAAGCAGGTGTTGAGAGAAGTGGGCTATATCCCCAGGGGACTGAACACCGACACATTCTCGATTTGAAACTAAACTTCATTTCCAGATAGCGAGCGATCGCTCAGCAATGATACCGCGCCGGACGAAGTACCTAAACATAGACTCAAGGGAGATCAGAACTCAGACATCTCAAGGTACAGGACACTCGGAACTGATCTCAGGGAAGCTTGACCACTTTCAGAATGAACAGGTAGCACTGGTACTTTGAATTAGAACCCCGGTAAAACCACTTGGCGGGATAAGCAGGGAAGAAAGAAGCCTTCTCCGAAGCGAAGAAGTAATGACTGGATACTCACCAACCTTGTCAACTGACACTATTCGTGAGGATGGGACGAGGAGCTGGTGAAGAGCATTTTCTGGCCATCAGACGCAGAAGGGATTCTTCAAATTCCCCTACCAAATCACAATCAACCAGACTTCATCGCTTGGCAATTCACAAAGACAGGTTGTTTTTCCGTTAAGTCGGCCTACCATGCAGAATGGCAGGCAGAATACCGTCGGCGAGCACAGCGACGAGACAGAACCAGCGGACCGGCAGCCCGCGTGGAAGATGATCTGGTAGCTGACGGTGCCACGTAAGGTGCAAATATTCACCTGGAGAGCACTCCACGGCAGCGTTCCCTGCCTCTGCACTCTGGCGAACAGACATGTTTCCAAGACTCCGGTGGTATGCCCTGTATGTCATGTGGAAGCAGAGGACTTACGGCACATGTTGTTTGGCTGCGGACGAGCTCGTGACGTCTGGAAGTGCCTCGACCTTCTGGACGCCGTTGAAGCAGCCTGGGAGACAGACCGCGCGGGAGAGGCGATCCTTGAAGAACTGCTCTGCGCTGACAACCCCGGCGGCCGGTCCGCACAGTACCGTAGGCGGGAGCTTATTCTGGTGGCCTCCTGGCACCGAGGTTTACTTTCTTAATATGGCTACTTGCTGATGCTAACACTATTCACTCACGAATTATGTATGTAAACCTTGCCTTACGAATAAGTCAATAGCACTGAGGAAGCTTAGGAACATAGACGGGAGGGATATGATTACAGAACGACTATTTTAGAGACAAGCAATGACTTGATCTTGCTGTTTCGACAGACCTTGGGGTCTTGTTGGTAGCTGGCGTGACTCTGTATTGTATTCACGCTAGGGGCTACTTATTGAGTACGGGGAAGTCCGCACATGGAGCGATAGCCCACCACTCGAAGGATGCAAATGCAAGCTTTTCGACAACTGGAAATGGCTTCCTTCTCCTATCAGCTTCTTTCTATCTTTCCATTGGCATCCCCTTTCCTTGTCGGGCTTTCTCGCTAGGAAACAATAGTGCCATTTCCATTGTTGATGGAATCAACGCATGGACAGATTGAGGAAATCTCTCACCAGAAGAATATACGGCTTTCGATCGAGTAAAAGAGCGTGCGCTTTCCTTGACATGCTGCGAATTATTGATGACTTATTGGAGTCAGAACCAACTCTGCTTACCAAGATAGAAGGTGGTCCCTTGGTCCGATCCGGTCATTGCCAAGTTGTGTACTCCCGCATGCGGGTAAATCTCTGACCAGTTCGCGTTGCTGACTGCGCGGTCCAGTCGCTCGCGTATTCCCGTACTGCTTTGTTGGGGTATGTCACCTTTCCACTTCCCAATTGACTCTCATAAAAGGCTAGGCTACCTCTTCACATCGCACCTGATCCCGAATCATGTGCTCTGTTCAGGGGATCAATAGTGGCTATTAAGCTTTTTCCCTTTCTATATATTCTTTATAATAAGTAAATACCATCCTTGAGCCTATCAGCATCTCTCTATCTGACAGTCAATATTGCTTGAAATCGATCAGGCACTAGGTTATTAAAGTATGGATATGCCATATAATAAGGGAAAAGGCCTCAAGTTTGAGCCTAGCGCAAAAGAAAAGCCGATTCCAAATTTCAGATTTCCTGGCAAGTCTATGAGAGTCCTATTACGGATCCTCTGATCTTTAGCTTGAATGGTCGTGTTTTTATATAATTAGGTCTTTCTTCTGAGCTCTTCTATTACGGTACGGAAAAATAAAACCTATCACTCTCAAGGGTAAAAAGAATTCAAGCTAGGGGAGCCAACACTCTCTAACTACCTATACTACGCCCCCATTGATTGGAAACCCTCGGGGGAAATGATCCCATAAAGGAATTATACAGTACGAAATAGCAAAAAAACAGACAAATTCTATTATATAAAATAGAGAATAGATATGGGCTTTCTGCTCAAATTGTCCCGACAAGGAGAGATATTCCATATTTGAATCAGATTGGATTTCGTAGTATACCAATGAGCCAAACTATTACTATTTCATCTAACTTGAATAACCAAGGACTGAATTTGACTATGGATTCTGATAACTCGAGAAGTTTTTATTTGGTTATGATCCAAAGAGAAAAAAGAAAGGTTTAACAAGCCATGAGAAAATAGAGTAAAGTAACCATACGTTCTGTTTGCATAACGTGTATACGCCACGCCATACAATCGAAATAGAAACATGGGACGATTCCAGAATTTTGAATAGATCCGTGGGGATGAGAGAAGTTGTTGTTGAGAAATATGAAATTGGAAAGGAAGTCAAACTCCCTATGGAATCTGTGATCGGTTGTACCTGTACTTTAGTGATACGAAAACTCGCTATTCACTCAGTTTCTGGTAAATAATTTATGTAGGAGAGATGGCCGAGTGGTTCAAGGCGTAGCATTGGAACTGCTATGTAGGCTTTTGTTTACCGAGGGTTCGAATCCCTCTCTTTCCGTTTCTGTTAATTCACCAACGTTACCGACCACAATGTATAAAATAAAATAGATTTCAGCAATAAGACCTTTATTTTATAGAAATTCATTATTCTAAATTCATTACTTTGGTACAACAAATGAGAAAAAAAAATCCTACTGTAGATCCATTTGTGATACATGAATGAGAAAATACGGATGAAGGCCCTTCCGCGAAAAGGGGCAAAAATTCTATGAACCTTTCCTATTTTCGTTAGGTTCAAGTCTGACGAGAATAATATTCTACGACTAAGAACTCATTTATTTTCAAACCGATCCATTTACTAAATCTTATTTTATTTACTAGTCCTTTATATTGGAATGAGTCACTAGTCAAATGTTTTGGCAATTCCTCGTGGGCGGATGATGCAATAGAATTTGGAATCAGCGTTTTTATCTTTGGTTAATCCTTCATAGTAATAATATCTCGGGGTTTGCAACGAAAACTTGGTATATCGACTAGACGACCGTGAAAAAATAATATGTCTATCTATTCTATGGTTAACTAATTGCCTGGCTCCAGGAATGGTCGAAGCCATACCCAATCGAAAAAGGATGTTATCCAAACGCATTTCAAGTAGTTGTAGTAAAACCCGACCTGTTGACCCTTTTGCTTTTCCAGCAATATGTACATAGTAAAGAGGAAATGCAAGAGTTGGGTCATCTCTAGGAGCTGCTCTATTCTGAATTCGTAGCCTCACCCGACAAAAGATCAAGCTGAAAAGGAAAGGGCAGCTAACACGATAGAGGATATTGAGACCTGATGGGATGCCATCCGCCTGTATAAAATGCAGAGTGGAGTGAAGCCGGTCTGGCATCATCCTCCTAAAGAATTGCATCTTCTAAGTGGACTAGTATTCATGGTAAATGAAGTTATCTTCAGCACAGAAGCGAAATCAGTTTCTCCATGCAGAAAAGAATTCAGAAATAGGAAGTAGTGATGGTTTTGGCTAGCTCTCCCATCCCATACAATCTAGATTATTGAGGTCGAGTTCGAAAGTCTAGGTCGAGGAATGCGATATCTTTTGCGGTATCAAAGGATGGGGCGAGCCCTTTTGTTTAGTGCTTTGGCCAACCCTCGATTCAAGAGTAGCGAATTGAATTGATTTTCTTCCCCGGCACGGGGACCCGAAAGCTAGTTATCAAGCCCTTTCAGTTTGCTTGTTTGAATCTCCTTCTCTTTAATTGCGACCCGGCCTTTCTAAAATCCTACTTTATTTAGAGAATCGAGCCTCTAGCGGCCTTTAACCACCTGTTGCAGGTAATCTATCGTTCAAGTCCTAGAATGCAGGTACAAGGCGTTTTGATCAACAAGAAGTTGGCACTTTCGGTCGTGACGCCAGCCTGTGGCAAAACCAAAATAGTCAATTTCATCAAGATCCCGGCTCCGCCTTTAGCTGATCAAATACTTTCGTACCTCCACAGCACTGCTTCCTTTAGGGCTTGCCCACTGCTATAGTGAACCGCATCTCTTATAGATGGCCCCGGGACCACCTTCTTTCCAGTAGGCGGGAGAAAAGCGTTCCTTTCAAAAAAGCGTTCACCGGTATCAGTTTATTCGGAACTGGATTCAATACCTGCTGGCGCAAAGGAAAACGAATACGAATTGACTCTCGGTTTAAAAGCCATCCCGCCCGCTTCCTGGCTCCTTTAGAAAAGTAGTGGAATCCTACAAGTTATTAGTTATTACCGGGTTTGGGTCCTAGAGAGGAGAAGAGTGCCAGTCCGATTCAAATACTCTTACTTTAGTCTTATTTCGTAGGCCCCAGCTTCAGTTCTTTTTCTCGTGTTACAGATGATCGATTCAATTACTTTCATTGCTTTCCGCAGTGATACTTTATTGGATTCCCCAAAGGGGCAATCGCAGAATTCGAAAAAGATACACAAAAGCATAGAGAAAGCTCTCTCGCCGTGCATAGATTTTAGCCAGTTCTGTTGTCTTCGCCTGGGTGCAAAAACAAAGTAGAGAGTTGGGTACTGGATTCCCAGTTCAGGTTTTTTAGGTACCAAAAGTGATAAATAGGCCCAATTTCTCCTTTTATACTAGATTTCCTTAACAAGGGCATCCAATTCTTGAAACAAGTCACGCTCCCTTCTCTTTCCACTTTCACTTTCATGCCCAGTTCTTTTTCGACTTGGCAATCGTAGCAATTTATGTAAAGCCTCCTGATCCGGATAAACATGCTCGATACATTCTAGTGAACTACGAAGAGAAGCTAGAACGGTGGAAGCCTGAATCCAGTGAGTGCCCATTCTTAAGAAACTTGGGAATAGTAGCTCCTATGGTTTCTAGAGCGAGTGAATGAAACGCTATCTTCTTATGAGCGGAGATAGAGAGCTATGTCACAATCAATAAGTGAGATGCTCTGGGCGAGGAATCTTCTGTCACAATAGAGGTCTTCTTTTCGAATTTAAGTGGGACTAGCTTCTTCCTCAATTGATATTACTGACAATCTAGCAATTCCATCCTTTAGAAGAAGATAAGTAAACCATTTCTTTGAATTGCATGATTGAGTGATGGATGCGGACAATCACAAGCCTACTTTGTTTATAGAAAAGAGCGTATAACCCCCGATCCCTACCTGTTGTAGAGAATCTATCGTGGGCCTCCTCTTCTGTGCCATTTGCCGCCTAATACACTATTTAAGTCTAATGTTGTTTGCTGGTGCATATCTCTTGATTGACTATTTCTTGGTTATTAAGCATTAGTGAGCTGACCTATGTACAAGTTCTGAGTCAACCCCCAGATCTGTATCTCCTTGCCTTGTAATCTCTCATTCATCTATTTATGTGCATGCTTTAGCGAAGTCTCCAGCCCCATAAATATTAGTTAATGCGTGATGCGTAAATCAATAACTCAAACTAAAGTGTCGATCATCCCATGCTACCACAGGATTTTTCAACAACATGACATATTGATACAAATCTATGTTAGAGCCGCCATTTCTTTACGGTTACATTAGTGTGGATTGTTCTTCTGATTCTGATAGGCCTGGCACCCTAGCTTCGATAGATTTATTGGATTTTGCAAGCTATGGCACAGGAATGTGATATGGGTCGTATCCCGCACCTCCCTTGATTCCGTGTGAAATCCATCCTAAAAAGCACGAGTTGGATCGGCGTAAAGAACAAGACGAACGTGGTATTATCTCTATTAGGACGGTTATGAGGCTCTTCTCTTTTTTTTCTTTATTCAATATCTATTCTTTGTTTCTTATATTCATTCTTCTAATTGTTATCTTGAATGTATCTTTATGCTTAATAGATAACTGGTGATGCTAGAGCTGTCAAGAAGGCATTGTTTTCAGTATCAACCATCATCTACAAATGCCCATCAAAAGAGACCATTTCTCTTGAAACTTCTGTCCCTCCAAGCATTGTACATCCTTCAGAGCTTCCTGTCTATCCTGCTAGTAACTTCTACTCAGTGTCAGATGCAGCTATACCTTCTGGACATCCAAATCTAGCTATCTTAGCAAAGGAAGTGGCATTCAAATCTACAGGTTTTTCTTCTTTAGCCTTTTCGCCCAGCGTTGTCATTATTGACACGTTTTTGCGATCCCTGTTTTTGAGATCCTCAATGACGACCACCAGAAAGGGAATGTGACCACCATTCTGATTTTAGAAAAGTGTCTCCACTATAGCACTAACGATCCTAGACAGCAGAGAAAGCTTGATTGGAGCTAAGAACTATTTCTAAAGGATCCCTTGCACTCTTGTGTGGAAAGATCTTTCTTCGTTCAGTCCAGTCTGATTTAAAACGTGTCGTCTACTATTATAGGGGCTGTCATTAGGGTCACTCCTTCTTATGCCGGGAGATGGCAGTTATCTATATTTAGAAATAATAAAGAATATGGGTGTGATTGTCATCACAATGGAGTGATCGAGTAGGTTCCTCTCTATTTAGATAGACCCCATCAACATGGCCTGGTAGCAAAAACCCATTAGAGGTTTGATTCTCAAAAGAAAACAGACCAGAAACTCGAAACTATTCCTACTCGCCAGGTGGCTTTATCAATTTGCGTTTCAAAATAGGCAAAAAAAGGGTGTCAAAAGTAGAAGTATCATATCTTCTTAAGGAGCCCAACTCTAGCTAGAGAATAAGAGGATTAGGTTTTGGCAGGATGCGAGGTGCCAACTTATTAAGCACGAGAGTCGTAAGATCCCGGTTATAGAAGAAGAGTAGGCCAATCCCAATCTTAGGCTGCAACAAACAAGGAACTAGGTTCCTGTCATCAAATCGGCCTGATCCCCAAAAGGAAATCGCAATCCAAAATCCCTATATACGATAGATTCCGGGCACCTTGCTACATGACACTTGTCTCGCATTGCATTACTGACTGCTTCTTCTTCTGATTTCTTTGCTTTGATGATGCCCTTGTCCCAAATTCTTCAGCTGAAGAGTACTTTGGCACCGGCACCCTAGAACAGAGTCGACTACGAACTTATTGATATAGGAAAGTTGATATAAAGCCCAAGGGTTAAGACGAAGGAAGGTATTGTTCTAGCTCTACCGACCTATTCTCATCAAAGAGAGGGTGGATAGACATAGACCCGTGATTCGCTTGAGCATGAATTCACAAATCCATTGGTTCCACTTTGGGCGTGATTTCCCTGTTATTATTCCCCTTTTCCATGGGTTCCAGCTGAGAATTATCTTTCTAACTTGAGGCGCCAGGTCGGTCCCATTTCCCAAAGATACTAGATTTTCACCTGCATTCCCTTCAAGTATCAATACATTTCTTCTTTGCACGGAAGCCCCAAAAGCTTTGGATCGTGACCACCTGGCAACAGAATGGCAGGCACATTACTTCCATTCTTCCGAGCTTATCAATTATCCACGGATTTCGCATCCCATTCTGGATCAGAGATCCTTGCTCCTCGCGAGAATTCTGTTATTGTAAATAATAAAGAAATCAATATGTTAGGTTGGTTTCCTCGGTACTTCTAAAAGCGTAGGCGCCAAAGTCCACTGTCTTCAACCAGAACTACTGGCATCTTCTAAAAACAAACCCTAGAGAGGAAGCCATTCGATCAATCAGGGGAAGGTTCTATATAACTAAAGAGTCGGGTGGAACGAGTGATAGCAGCACAACTATCCGAAGATAGCGATATGGTGGTACATCCTCCCTATTAGAGAATAGTATGTGCATAGTACTTAATTTGAGATGACTGGAGTAGTCATAAGACTAGGATCTCATTCCTTTGCTAAAAAAGAATAAGGTAGCCGTAGGGGATACCACGACTTCTGTGTACCACTAGTGCCACAAAGGCCTTTGGTGGTCTTATTGGCGATACCACGGTGGGGTCTTCGACTGGGGTGAAGTCGTAACAAGGTAGCCGTAGGGGAACCTGTGGCTGGATTGAATCCTTCGCGATGGAAATGCCCTCGCCTACTTGACTAAACTAAGGACCTCAACGGAAGCTTATATAGATTTTCTACTTTTCCATTTTCCTTCTTGTTTATCAATCACCAATCAAGACAAACCGGGCACTACGGTGAGACGTGAAAACACCCGATCCCATTCCGACCTCGATATATATGTGGAATCGTCTTGCGCCATATGTACTGAAATTGTTCGGGAGACATGGTCAAAGCCCGGGTTGAAGCCCTATACCACGCGTCACTCGTCTGTCCTAGTTGCTCAATCCGTCTTCAGAAAATCGTATAAAAATAAAGCAAGAAAACGGATGCGCAAGCGCAACGGCTTTCGCGCTAGTTGCTTGCTTCTCTTCTGTCTTGGAAAACCTATCGGGAAGGAAGAGAGGTGGAAAGTGTCTAAGTGTCAAATCGAGATGTTCTGGCTGGCAGCGGGCATGGGACTGAAAATCCTCTTTCGCCGGGCCGCTTGGACTTGAAATCCAACCGGAGTGAGTGGTTCGAATCCACCTCAGAACGAACAATGAATGAATGTGGAAAGTCTTCGAGTATCGTCGTCCTTCTATTGATAGATTCAGGATTCGGATAGATTCAGAGAAGGCCAACTTCTCTCGATCTGGTCATTCACCCGATATGGGAATACCTTTTAGGAAGGCAAGACTAGAAAAAAGTCCGATTGACCGAAGATGTGAAGAAATCGACTGCATTAGCCCTTCATAAGGGAATACCTGACTCAGTCAATTCTTTAGTTGACATCGAGACCAAGTCCCATTGACTCTCTTGGAGGAAGATCCGCCAAGGGGCGAAGCGGTCCAATTCAATGTTTTACTGTTACGCTAAGTCACTCTCCTGTTAGGAAATCGATCTAGCTGCTTATCCTATAGATAGAGAGTGTCGGCAATCACCTCCGCTATTTCAGCTGTTGTCGGCATAACAGCTTCGGTAGTATACCTACCTAAACAGATAATTCGTACCATGATTAGCAGACCCTTCTCAACTCTAGCGATTTCAAGCGGACCAGTCTCCAATTACCTTTCAAAGCGTTAGCGCTAGCCAGGTCAATAGTTCAAGTATCAATGAAAGTCTCTATTTCAGTAAAGTAGAAATGACAGCTGTTTAGGTAACAGAAGACAATGCCTGCTAGAGGTATGATTCCGATCTTTGCGCAAGCAATAATATATGCTATGGCACTTTTTGGCACAGCTCCTCTTTAATGCCAGTTGGTGTGAGGGAGTTCGCTGGGGATGTGAACTGTTGAATCATGAGTCAAGATATCCATGCACAGTAAAGATCAATAGGTTGAAATCAGATAAAGGCAAATATGGCTTTGAGGAAGAATACGAAGGGAATTCCACATTCATAGGCTATTAGGCAGGTTTGGATTCTCCTGGCAAAGGCAGATATTTCTATGCATTCCTCTGCCAAGTCCAGTTCCTCTCAGTCTCTCGATTGCATCGGCCAGGTCCTTCCGATAAAAGCTCAACCCTTCCTCCAAGAGCTATCCGTCTATTCGAAGGAATGAAAGCTCAACCGGAACAAACGCTAGATTCAAGTCCTTTGGTTGCCACCCACCACCAGTGGGAGAGGCAGAACAATGAATCAATTTCCTAGATCCAATGGTTTCTCGGGCGATCCCATTCCCATTTCCACCGATCGAAGCCCAACCAAGTGAGGCACTTCCACCGGATTCGTTCAAAGCTTTCCATCGGGTCAAACAAGCGACTCTCGTTCCTATGATTCACCCGGTACTCTCCACCTGTTGTGGATCCGAAGCTAGCCCACCTCATGTTCCCATCCATGGATCCAAGCTTTAAACTACTCATTCATCTTAGGCAAAGCACTAGTTGGAAGTGAAGAGGGACTATTAGCTAGCTTCTCTTGTTTCTTTACTTGTGGAATTCATCAGATGTAGCAGGAAATAATTACCAAGTGTGTACGCTCAATCCGTAGCTTGTTTTGGTTAGCTTTATCCTTGAAAGAATAAGCAGCTTCTTGTTTAGGGCGGGCTATCTTGACTCTTGAGCCTGAGAGGGAGAAGGCTTCCCGCGTGGACGGATTAGCAATCCCTAGTCTTCCATAACGCGTATTGGACTTATGTTTCCTCCTCCTCGAAGATGATGGATCTATGGTTACGACCATTCTTTATGGCTCTGTACCAATAGTACAGATTCGATTTAGGCTCTTTAAAGAATCACCCAACTGGTTTGATTTCTTTTTTGCAGTAATCAGAAAGTTAGCTCTTTTTCCAGACCTGTGGCCTTGGAGTTCATCCCCGTCCTCTGCCAGGTGAGAAGGAAGATGAGAGATACGTTCCTCGTCTTCAACTTTCTTCCAGGAAAGCCTTTCACCGAGCGAGCAGCTAAGCGAGTTCATCCGCATCTGTTGTCGTTCAAGTAGGTCTTTGGTTGTAGTAGTGTAGGCATAGGAGAAGACTGATTCCTAGCCTTTCTATTTACTAAGGTCAGGAAGGGGGATCGGGGGAAGGTGAAAAGTTCAAGTTCATTCCTCCCTCTAATTCCATCTCAGCCTATCCGCCACAGAACAGGGGCGGGCTCTTTCTTCTTGTTCTTGCGTGACATCTCGGTAAGGCTTTAGATATATAGGAACTAGGGAAAAGAACCTCTTGCCGTCCTTGTCGATCGAAAAAAAGATCGGGCGGGGAAAAAAGGATTCAAATCTGCGTACTACTCCCTAGCTTCTTGAAACCACCAATCCATTACGATGCCAGCAAAGAAAACCAACGCTTAAGACGCTATTGGAGACTCGCGTAGCTATTATTCGAAGCTTATTAATTGATTTACTGCGTTCAAGGCATGACCGCGTGATAGGTGTCCTTTTCCCCCTACTCAAGAAGAAGAGTTACATGTGAGTTCCGATCGTGATATGACAAACAAATCTTACTTTTTCTTTCCCAAGCTGGCGCATAACCTCTGGACCGATAGGAAGATCGATGACCCGCATCCTACAACTTCAAAGAAGTATTTGTATCACACCCGGACGGGAGCAGAGCTGAAAAAGATGGGAAATTCCAATGATTCTTCGTTCTTTAGAATGTCGATTCCTCACAATCGCTCTTTGTGATGCTGCGGAACCATGGCAATTAGGATCTCAAGACGCAGCAACACCTATGATGCAAGGAATCATTGACTTACATCACGATATCTTTTTCTTCCTCATTCTTATTTTGGTTTTCGTATCACGGATGTTGGTTCGCGCTTATGGCATTTCAACGAGCAAACTAATCCAATCCCGCAAAGGATTGTTCATGGAACTACTATCGAAATTATTCGGACCATATTTCCAAGTGTCATTCTTTTGTTCATTGCTATACCATCGTTTGCTCTGTTATACTCAATGGACGGGGTATTAGTAGATCCAGCCATTACTATCAAAGCTATTGGACATCAATGGTATCGGAGTGCGCCTCTTAACGAGGGTGATTTAAGTGCAACGAAATGTACCGGTGGTTCGCGAAGCATCTGGCTTACCGGTCATCTCCCATTCCCGTCGTCGAGAGACTAAAAGAACTATAGCATGCCAGAAACGGGGAGTTGAGGTGGTTAGACCTATACCCCGAAATGCTCCCAGCATAGGAGCCTATGGTTCCATTCTTGTTATTGCTGGAGGTACACATACCTCTTCTCGGTGTGGTGGAGCGATATACGAAAAATAGATGCTAAGCCTGCAATGTCCGATAACGGGGCTTCAGTAGTGAATCTATCGGCACCACAGCAGTGGCATACAACTTTGGACCTAAGGGCCGGTCCCGTTACCTTTCGGAATGGGGGATCCCCGTTGGCAACAACCACGGTAGTAGTTGCGGAACTACTGGGCCAAGAGAGGACAACCTGTTGTTCCTGCTCCTCCTTCTTCGCTTCGGGGACGGAGGTCCTACGGTAGGTAAGAGCACGCACAAGCACTTGACCGAAGGGGACCAGCGCTTCTACTCCTCCACCGAGGAGCCGTTCTTGCGAGAAGCAAGGGATGTCGTGAACGGTGGGAGGTCAAAGAAAGAGAATTGACCTCTGAATACAGTGATCCTATGATCTAGATAGACTCCGTCCTTTTAAGGGTTACTCAATAAATTGGGGGTGGGACCTGCTGGCATAATGCAGGCTGGAACGTGGGAATTCGAGGTCTCATGAACGTTTCGTGGACAAACATACTTTCCGGTCAGGCCTATGGATCCTTTTAGATCTACGGGCCGGCCGTTCACATGAGCATAGGGAATCTATACTCGAGCCTTCGACTTGGCCCCTGGCAGGATAGGTGAGGAATCACTCTTGATCTGATCTATTGGGGCCTACAACTTCGCCAAAGCCGACTAGCATCCCTTTCCACTGCGCATTTTTCGAACAAAGAAGACTACTACTACTAAACTAAAGGATCGAATTCGCTTTCCGTGGTGAACTGGCCCTTCATTTTGTCTCATGTGTGTTGAACATTGTCTTCCTCGGTTCCAGCTTCACTGATGTAGGTAGGGCTGGGCGAGAAAGGGTCCCCTCTTGCCTATTAGTAAGCGGGCCTTCGATTCCACCGGGGTCTTACGGTCTCATAGAGGGGGGAGAACTACCTAACTAAAGAAGAATAGTGCTTTTTCTAAATAAGAGTAGGCGTGGAGAGCTTTTTGCGGGGAAACTTGCAAGTCAAGTTTGGGGGGAGGCGGGCGTCGACCCAACCTTATGAGTATTCGGACTATAACAGTTCCGATGAACAGTCACTCACTTTTGACAGTTATACGATTCCAGAAGATGATCCAGAATTGGGTCAATCACGTTTATTAGAAGTTGACAATAGAGTGGTTGTACCAGCCAAAACTCATCTACGTATGATTGTAACACCCGCTGATGTACCTCATAGTTGGGCTGTACCTTCCTCAGGTGTCAAATGTGATGCTGTACCTGGTCGTTCAAATCTTACCTCCATCTCGGTACAACGAGAAGGAGTTTACTATGGTCAGTGCAGTGAGATTCGTGGAACTAATCATGCCTTTACGCCAATCGTCGTAGAAGCAGTGACTTTGAAAGATTATGCGGATTGGGTATCCAATCAATTAATCCTCCAAACCAACTAAACCGGGGAAGCTGAAGCGGAAATGCAATTCTCGGGTGAGGGAAGGGGGAAGCTCCAGGAAGGCTTCGCTCGCTCGCTCAAAAAGCTCTAACGCTCGTTTACGAGTGGAGTGCATAAGCCCTTATTGAAGTAGGGCGAGGCCTTACTACACGAGCTCGTAAGTCAAGCACGGAACGAGCCTTGTCTACGAAGCTTCGCTTCATCATCTTGCTTGCTTCTGGCGAAGCTTAACGCACTATAACATAGGCATGCATGATGGTATGGTAGGAAGACTCCTTTTAAGGCCGACCACTACATAGGAGCGATAGGAAGCCAAGCCGTCAAAAGGAAAGGCGAGCAGCCCTTATTGCAATAGCAAACGGCCTACTTATAGCCCTATTTATACCCTTTCTCGGGGACTTCAACGGGCCTTACAAGCTCAATAAATTGCAATTCTTCACCTTTTCCTCAGACAGTGGGAATGCATTTTCTTACTTGATTGACATTGACAGATATGTGTACCACACCGAACAAGCAATATGTCATATGCTTGATGTACCAGCCAAGCCAGCTCTTTTTTTCTCAGTTCCCTTATCCTTAGCGCAAAAGTAAAAAGAAAATGCAAGAGAGTTTGTATTTCTTTGGTTTAGTTAACGGATGCAGAAATGGGACACCTGAAGGTGAAACAAGAGACCCATACCCATGGTCATCTGATTGATCTACTCGGCTTCGGTACTGAAATGAAAAGGCCAAAGGCCAAACAAAAGACGTTTCGTCTGCTCCAGACGAGGTAAGAGCGAATGATCTTTTTCGTGATTTCCATCGTAAGAAGATCGACTTGTAGAAGTCTAAAAATGGGGAGCAAAGGAAGAGGCAGGCTGAGCTGACTCTTGTTCAATATCATTCTCATGATGTGTGGTGCAAAGAGAAGATTCTTGTGGAAATCCCTTCTTTTTCTTTCTAGCTTGATCAATTTCTTTAAGAATAAAGCTAGTGACATTAAACTTCTGGCTCTTCATTATGAAGTCAACTACATGCCAAGACCCTTTATTCCAAGTAGATTGCATCTGCATTTCCTTGGGGAAGAAAGTTCCGTCAGACGGTAGCTTAGCCATTCATCAGATACATGTCGGAGATCCTTCTCTTGCGTAATAGTAATATCGATTGTTCCTCTACGAGAGCCAAGTGAACAAAGCCAATTACACAGCGAGTGATTATACCGAGACTAAGAAACAGCTAGCAGTATCGATATGACCGCAATAAGATAGTGAGTGAAGACAGTGCAGGTGTCGCAAGAGAATATCCACATGTGTACTTTACTGTAACCACGGGCTTTGTGGCATTCTATCTTTATCGAAGAGAGCTTATTTCTCACTGTTTCTACCATTCGAGGGGGAAGCCATTACGAGGATGCGAGCTTGCCAACAGAAGATTTTCCGATTGGAAGTCCCGGCAATGGCGCAAGCAGGCGAAGAACTGGAAGCAAAGCGGGTTATTGACCACACAGCTATAGTCAAATCAGAGAAGAATCCACGGCACAAGCCTAGTGTGAATAATAAAGTGGATGTAAAAAGAAGAGTGGGATAAAAGTAAAGTAGGGAAATGACTTGCCTAAGGCATTGAGAAAACCAAATCCTCCACCAGCTCCCCTTAAAGACAGGCAGATGTGAGCAGTAATAGCGAGCTATGAAAAAGTGAATCCACCAGTTGCAGCTTTAGACTGACTAAATGCTCTTTACTTCCCTTTCGTTTAGTTTCGATCCATCCGTGCTTAGAGGAGAGAGGAAAGCAAGAATCAGAACCCATTTGAATCTCCCTTTCATTTGGTAAATATAAGGCTAATGTGGTGGGACTGGGAGGCAGCCAACCCTGCGTAGTGCTAGACTAGAACACGGTCAGCCGCATGAAAGCGTAGCTACATTTCTCTTATTCTTTTTTAGCAAAGGCATGAGATCCTAGTCTTATGACTACTCCAGTCATCTCAAATTAAGTACTATGCACATACTATTCTCTAATAGGGAGGATGTACCACCATATCGCTATCTTCGGATAGTTGTGCTGCTATCACTCGTTCCACCCGACTCTTTAGTTATATAGAACCTTCCCCTGATTGATCGAATGGCTTCCTCTCTAGGGTTTGTTTTTAGAAGATGCCAGTAGTTCTGGTTGAAGACAGTGGACTTTGGCGCCTACGCTTTTAGAAGTACCGAGGAAACCAACCTAACATATTGATTTCTTTATTATTTACAATAACAGAATTCTCGCGAGGAGCAAGGATCTCTGATCCAGAATGGGATGCGAAATCCGTGGATAATTGATAAGCTCGGAAGAATGGAAGTAATGTGCCTGCCATTCTGTTGCCAGGTGGTCACGATCCAAAGCTTTTGGGGCTTCCGTGCAAAGAAGAAATGTATTGATACTTGAAGGGAATGCAGGTGAAAATCTAGTATCTTTGGGAAATGGGACCGACCTGGCGCCTCAAGTTAGAAAGATAATTCTCAGCTGGAACCCATGGAAAAGGGGAATAATAACAGGGAAATCACGCCCAAAGTGGAACCAATGGATTTGTGAATTCATGCTCAAGCGAATCACGGGTCTATGTCTATCCACCCTCTCTTTGATGAGAATAGGTCGGTAGAGCTAGAACAATACCTTCCTTCGTCTTAACCCTTGGGCTTTATATCAACTTTCCTATATCAATAAGTTCGTAGTCGACTCTGTTCTAGGGTGCCGGTGCCAAAGTACTCTTCAGCTGAAGAATTTGGGACAAGGGCATCATCAAAGCAAAGAAATCAGAAGAAGAAGCAGTCAGTAATGCAATGCGAGACAAGTGTCATGTAGCAAGGTGCCCGGAATCTATCGTATATAGGGATTTTGGATTGCGATTTCCTTTTGGGGATCAGGCCGATTTGATGACAGGAACCTAGTTCCTTGTTTGTTGCAGCCTAAGATTGGGATTGGCCTACTCTTCTTCTATAACCGGGATCTTACGACTCTCGTGCTTAATAAGTTGGCACCTCGCATCCTGCCAAAACCTAATCCTCTTATTCTCTAGCTAGAGTTGGGCTCCTTAAGAAGATATGATACTTCTACTTTTGACACCCTTTTTTTGCCTATTTTGAAACGCAAATTGATAAAGCCACCTGGCGAGTAGGAATAGTTTCGAGTTTCTGGTCTGTTTTCTTTTGAGAATCAAACCTCTAATGGGTTTTTGCTACCAGGCCATGTTGATGGGGTCTATCTAAATAGAGAGGAACCTACTCGATCACTCCATTGTGATGACAATCACACCCATATTCTTTATTATTTCTAAATATAGATAACTGCCATCTCCCGGCATAAGAAGGAGTGACCCTAATGACAGCCCCTATAATAGTAGACGACACGTTTTAAATCAGACTGGACTGAACGAAGAAAGATCTTTCCACACAAGAGTGCAAGGGATCCTTTAGAAATAGTTCTTAGCTCCAATCAAGCTTTCTCTGCTGTCTAGGATCGTTAGTGCTATAGTGGAGACACTTTTCTAAAATCAGAATGGTGGTCACATTCCCTTTCTGGTGGTCGTCATTGAGGATCTCAAAAACAGGGATCGCAAAAACGTGTCAATAATGACAACGCTGGGCGAAAAGGCTAAAGAAGAAAAACCTGTAGATTTGAATGCCACTTCCTTTGCTAAGATAGCTAGATTTGGATGTCCAGAAGGTATAGCTGCATCTGACACTGAGTAGAAGTTACTAGCAGGATAGACAGGAAGCTCTGAAGGATGTACAATGCTTGGAGGGACAGAAGTTTCAAGAGAAATGGTCTCTTTTGATGGGCATTTGTAGATGATGGTTGATACTGAAAACAATGCCTTCTTGACAGCTCTAGCATCACCAGTTATCTATTAAGCATAAAGATACATTCAAGATAACAATTAGAAGAATGAATATAAGAAACAAAGAATAGATATTGAATAAAGAAAAAAAAGAGAAGAGCCTCATAACCGTCCTAATAGAGATAATACCACGTTCGTCTTGTTCTTTACGCCGATCCAACTCGTGCTTTTTAGGATGGATTTCACACGGAATCAAGGGAGGTGCGGGATACGACCCATATCACATTCCTGTGCCATAGCTTGCAAAATCCAATAAATCTATCGAAGCTAGGGTGCCAGGCCTATCAGAATCAGAAGAACAATCCACACTAATGTAACCGTAAAGAAATGGCGGCTCTAACATAGATTTGTATCAATATGTCATGTTGTTGAAAAATCCTGTGGTAGCATGGGATGATCGACACTTTAGTTTGAGTTATTGATTTACGCATCACGCATTAACTAATATTTATGGGGCTGGAGACTTCGCTAAAGCATGCACATAAATAGATGAATGAGAGATTACAAGGCAAGGAGATACAGATCTGGGGGTTGACTCAGAACTTGTACATAGGTCAGCTCACTAATGCTTAATAACCAAGAAATAGTCAATCAAGAGATATGCACCAGCAAACAACATTAGACTTAAATAGTGTATTAGGCGGCAAATGGCACAGAAGAGGAGGCCCACGATAGATTCTCTACAACAGGTAGGGATCGGGGGTTATACGCTCTTTTCTATAAACAAAGTAGGCTTGTGATTGTCCGCATCCATCACTCAATCATGCAATTCAAAGAAATGGTTTACTTATCTTCTTCTAAAGGATGGAATTGCTAGATTGTCAGTAATATCAATTGAGGAAGAAGCTAGTCCCACTTAAATTCGAAAAGAAGACCTCTATTGTGACAGAAGATTCCTCGCCCAGAGCATCTCACTTATTGATTGTGACATAGCTCTCTATCTCCGCTCATAAGAAGATAGCGTTTCATTCACTCGCTCTAGAAACCATAGGAGCTACTATTCCCAAGTTTCTTAAGAATGGGCACTCACTGGATTCAGGCTTCCACCGTTCTAGCTTCTCTTCGTAGTTCACTAGAATGTATCGAGCATGTTTATCCGGATCAGGAGGCTTTACATAAATTGCTACGATTGCCAAGTCGAAAAAGAACTGGGCATGAAAGTGAAAGTGGAAAGAGAAGGGAGCGTGACTTGTTTCAAGAATTGGATGCCCTTGTTAAGGAAATCTAGTATAAAAGGAGAAATTGGGCCTATTTATCACTTTTGGTACCTAAAAAACCTGAACTGGGAATCCAGTACCCAACTCTCTACTTTGTTTTTGCACCCAGGCGAAGACAACAGAACTGGCTAAAATCTATGCACGGCGAGAGAGCTTTCTCTATGCTTTTGTGTATCTTTTTCGAATTCTGCGATTGCCCCTTTGGGGAATCCAATAAAGTATCACTGCGGAAAGCAATGAAAGTAATTGAATCGATCATCTGTAACACGAGAAAAAGAACTGAAGCTGGGGCCTACGAAATAAGACTAAAGTAAGAGTATTTGAATCGGACTGGCACTCTTCTCCTCTCTAGGACCCAAACCCGGTAATAACTAATAACTTGTAGGATTCCACTACTTTTCTAAAGGAGCCAGGAAGCGGGCGGGATGGCTTTTAAACCGAGAGTCAATTCGTATTCGTTTTCCTTTGCGCCAGCAGGTATTGAATCCAGTTCCGAATAAACTGATACCGGTGAACGCTTTTTTGAAAGGAACGCTTTTCTCCCGCCTACTGGAAAGAAGGTGGTCCCGGGGCCATCTATAAGAGATGCGGTTCACTATAGCAGTGGGCAAGCCCTAAAGGAAGCAGTGCTGTGGAGGTACGAAAGTATTTGATCAGCTAAAGGCGGAGCCGGGATCTTGATGAAATTGACTATTTTGGTTTTGCCACAGGCTGGCGTCACGACCGAAAGTGCCAACTTCTTGTTGATCAAAACGCCTTGTACCTGCATTCTAGGACTTGAACGATAGATTACCTGCAACAGGTGGTTAAAGGCCGCTAGAGGCTCGATTCTCTAAATAAAGTAGGATTTTAGAAAGGCCGGGTCGCAATTAAAGAGAAGGAGATTCAAACAAGCAAACTGAAAGGGCTTGATAACTAGCTTTCGGGTCCCCGTGCCGGGGAAGAAAATCAATTCAATTCGCTACTCTTGAATCGAGGGTTGGCCAAAGCACTAAACAAAAGGGCTCGCCCCATCCTTTGATACCGCAAAAGATATCGCATTCCTCGACCTAGACTTTCGAACTCGACCTCAATAATCTAGATTGTATGGGATGGGAGAGCTAGCCAAAACCATCACTACTTCCTATTTCTGAATTCTTTTCTGCATGGAGAAACTGATTTCGCTTCTGTGCTGAAGATAACTTCATTTACCATGAATACTAGTCCACTTAGAAGATGCAATTCTTTAGGAGGATGATGCCAGACCGGCTTCACTCCACTCTGCATTTTATACAGGCGGATGGCATCCCATCAGGTCTCAATATCCTCTATCGTGTTAGCTGCCCTTTCCTTTTCAGCTTGATCTTTTGTCGGGTGAGGCTACGAATTCAGAATAGAGCAGCTCCTAGAGATGACCCAACTCTTGCATTTCCTCTTTACTATGTACATATTGCTGGAAAAGCAAAAGGGTCAACAGGTCGGGTTTTACTACAACTACTTGAAATGCGTTTGGATAACATCCTTTTTCGATTGGGTATGGCTTCGACCATTCCTGGAGCCAGGCAATTAGTTAACCATAGAATAGATAGACATATTATTTTTTCACGGTCGTCTAGTCGATATACCAAGTTTTCGTTGCAAACCCCGAGATATTATTACTATGAAGGATTAACCAAAGATAAAAACGCTGATTCCAAATTCTATTGCATCATCCGCCCACGAGGAATTGCCAAAACATTTGACTAGTGACTCATTCCAATATAAAGGACTAGTAAATAAAATAAGATTTAGTAAATGGATCGGTTTGAAAATAAATGAGTTCTTAGTCGTAGAATATTATTCTCGTCAGACTTGAACCTAACGAAAATAGGAAAGGTTCATAGAATTTTTGCCCCTTTTCGCGGAAGGGCCTTCATCCGTATTTTCTCATTCATGTATCACAAATGGATCTACAGTAGGATTTTTTTTTCTCATTTGTTGTACCAAAGTAATGAATTTAGAATAATGAATTTCTATAAAATAAAGGTCTTATTGCTGAAATCTATTTTATTTTATACATTGTGGTCGGTAACGTTGGTGAATTAACAGAAACGGAAAGAGAGGGATTCGAACCCTCGGTAAACAAAAGCCTACATAGCAGTTCCAATGCTACGCCTTGAACCACTCGGCCATCTCTCCTACATAAATTATTTACCAGAAACTGAGTGAATAGCGAGTTTTCGTATCACTAAAGTACAGGTACAACCGATCACAGATTCCATAGGGAGTTTGACTTCCTTTCCAATTTCATATTTCTCAACAACAACTTCTCTCATCCCCACGGATCTATTCAAAATTCTGGAATCGTCCCATGTTTCTATTTCGATTGTATGGCGTGGCGTATACACGTTATGCAAACAGAACGTATGGTTACTTTACTCTATTTTCTCATGGCTTGTTAAACCTTTCTTTTTTCTCTTTGGATCATAACCAAATAAAAACTTCTCGAGTTATCAGAATCCATAGTCAAATTCAGTCCTTGGTTATTCAAGTTAGATGAAATAGTAATAGTTTGGCTCATTGGTATACTACGAAATCCAATCTGATTCAAATATGGAATATCTCTCCTTGTCGGGACAATTTGAGCAGAAAGCCCATATCTATTCTCTATTTTATATAATAGAATTTGTCTGTTTTTTTGCTATTTCGTACTGTATAATTCCTTTATGGGATCATTTCCCCCGAGGGTTTCCAATCAATGGGGGCGTAGTATAGGTAGTTAGAGAGTGTTGGCTCCCCTAGCTTGAATTCTTTTTACCCTTGAGAGTGATAGGTTTTATTTTTCCGTACCGTAATAGAAGAGCTCAGAAGAAAGACCTAATTATATAAAAACACGACCATTCAAGCTAAAGATCAGAGGATCCGTAATAGGACTCTCATAGACTTGCCAGGAAATCTGAAATTTGGAATCGGCTTTTCTTTTGCGCTAGGCTCAAACTTGAGGCCTTTTCCCTTATTATATGGCATATCCATACTTTAATAACCTAGTGCCTGATCGATTTCAAGCAATATTGACTGTCAGATAGAGAGATGCTGATAGGCTCAAGGATGGTATTTACTTATTATAAAGAATATATAGAAAGGGAAAAAGCTTAATAGCCACTATTGATCCCCTGAACAGAGCACATGATTCGGGATCAGGTGCGATGTGAAGAGGTAGCCTAGCCTTTTATGAGAGTCAATTGGGAAGTGGAAAGGTGACATACCCCAACAAAGCAGTACGGGAATACGCGAGCGACTGGACCGCGCAGTCAGCAACGCGAACTGGTCAGAGATTTACCCGCATGCGGGAGTACACAACTTGGCAATGACCGGATCGGACCAAGGGACCACCTTCTATCTTGGTAAGCAGAGTTGGTTCTGACTCCAATAAGTCATCAATAATTCGCAGCATGTCAAGGAAAGCGCACGCTCTTTTACTCGATCGAAAGCCGTATATTCTTCTGGTGAGAGATTTCCTCAATCTGTCCATGCGTTGATTCCATCAACAATGGAAATGGCACTATTGTTTCCTAGCGAGAAAGCCCGACAAGGAAAGGGGATGCCAATGGAAAGATAGAAAGAAGCTGATAGGAGAAGGAAGCCATTTCCAGTTGTCGAAAAGCTTGCATTTGCATCCTTCGAGTGGTGGGCTATCGCTCCATGTGCGGACTTCCCCGTACTCAATAAGTAGCCCCTAGCGTGAATACAATACAGAGTCACGCCAGCTACCAACAAGACCCCAAGGTCTGTCGAAACAGCAAGATCAAGTCATTGCTTGTCTCTAAAATAGTCGTTCTGTAATCATATCCCTCCCGTCTATGTTCCTAAGCTTCCTCAGTGCTATTGACTTATTCGTAAGGCAAGGTTTACATACATAATTCGTGAGTGAATAGTGTTAGCATCAGCAAGTAGCCATATTAAGAAAGTAAACCTCGGTGCCAGGAGGCCACCAGAATAAGCTCCCGCCTACGGTACTGTGCGGACCGGCCGCCGGGGTTGTCAGCGCAGAGCAGTTCTTCAAGGATCGCCTCTCCCGCGCGGTCTGTCTCCCAGGCTGCTTCAACGGCGTCCAGAAGGTCGAGGCACTTCCAGACGTCACGAGCTCGTCCGCAGCCAAACAACATGTGCCGTAAGTCCTCTGCTTCCACATGACATACAGGGCATACCACCGGAGTCTTGGAAACATGTCTGTTCGCCAGAGTGCAGAGGCAGGGAACGCTGCCGTGGAGTGCTCTCCAGGTGAATATTTGCACCTTACGTGGCACCGTCAGCTACCAGATCATCTTCCACGCGGGCTGCCGGTCCGCTGGTTCTGTCTCGTCGCTGTGCTCGCCGACGGTATTCTGCCTGCCATTCTGCATGGTAGGCCGACTTAACGGAAAAACAACCTGTCTTTGTGAATTGCCAAGCGATGAAGTCTGGTTGATTGTGATTTGGTAGGGGAATTTGAAGAATCCCTTCTGCGTCTGATGGCCAGAAAATGCTCTTCACCAGCTCCTCGTCCCATCCTCACGAATAGTGTCAGTTGACAAGGTTGGTGAGTATCCAGTCATTACTTCTTCGCTTCGGAGAAGGCTTCTTTCTTCCCTGCTTATCCCGCCAAGTGGTTTTACCGGGGTTCTAATTCAAAGTACCAGTGCTACCTGTTCATTCTGAAAGTGGTCAAGCTTCCCTGAGATCAGTTCCGAGTGTCCTGTACCTTGAGATGTCTGAGTTCTGATCTCCCTTGAGTCTATGTTTAGGTACTTCGTCCGGCGCGGTATCATTGCTGAGCGATCGCTCGCTATCTGGAAATGAAGTTTAGTTTCAAATCGAGAATGTGTCGGTGTTCAGTCCCCTGGGGATATAGCCCACTTCTCTCAACACCTGCTTTCTTCCTTTCTGCTCTTTGATCAGTTAAGAAAATAGACACGAGTAAAACCACTCGTCAGATTCGAACTGACTTAGGTTGGGCCAGGGACCCGCCTATCCTCTACCAAGAAGGAGTCGCTAAACTTCTTTCTGTTAGGTTATTTTATTTATTAGATTCCGTCTGTCTAAACAAAACGGAGTCTAGTTCTTCACACAATAGAAAATAGGAATCGTCTATACGGAGTCTATTTTCTAGGCCCTAGAATCCATTTGATTCATTCATAATACAAAGCCCAATAAAATAATCAAAGCTTTGATTCTGGAATAATAAGATCAAACTCATTATAATAAAGAAAGGAAGCGTCTAGCTTATTTTGGTCTCTTTTACCGCTGGAAGTTCTCCAAAAGTATGAAAGGCTGGAGGGCTTTGTACCAACCATTCTAGTGTGGTTGGATTCTGTTCAACAGCCCAAGGACTTTCCGCACATTTTTTGTTCTTTCCACTGCTTGAAGTGATTGCGACAACTACGAAGAAACGACGAATCCCAACTACGGATATATAAGAACCGAAACTGCTCAGAGCATTCCATCCGGCGTAAGCATCTGGATAATCTGGAATGCGACGTGGCATACCCGAAAGCCCTAAGAAATGCATCGGAAAGAAGGTCAGATTAACCCCGAAAAAAGTGATCCAAAAATGGATTTGGCCTAAAGTTTCAGGATATGTCCGACCAAAGATTTTACCCACCCAATAGTAAAATCCAGCAAATAAAGCAAAAACGGCTCCCATAGAAAGTACATAATGGAAATGTGCAACCACATAATAAGTATCATGTAGAGCAATGTCTAGCCCAGAGTTTGCGAGAACTATTCCAGTGAGCCCTCCTACAGTGAACAAAAAGATGAACCCTACAGCAAATAACATGGGTGTTTTGTATTGTATCGAACCTCCCCACATGGTAGCGATCCAACTAAAGATTTTGATTCCAGTGGGCACAGCTATGATCATGGTAGCTGCGGTGAAGTAGGCACGCGTATCAACGTCTAAGCCCACAGTAAACATATGATGAGCCCAAACTAGAAATCCAAGAACACCTATACTTATCATGGCATAAACCATGCCTAGATACCCGAAGACCGGTTTTCTTGAAAAGGTCGATACGATATGGCTAATAATACCGAATCCTGGCAGAATGAGAATATACACCTCTGGATGACCGAAGAACCAAAAGAGATGCTGGTATAATATTGGGTCTCCCCCTCCTGCAGGATCAAAAAAGGTTGTATTAAAGTTTCGATCGGTTAATAACATTGTAATTGCCCCCGCCAGTACCGGAAGTGATAATAAAAGTAGGAATGCTGTCACTAGAACGGACCACACAAAAAGTGGTAATCTATGCATAGTCATTCCAGGTCCACGCATGTTGAAGATAGTTGTTATAAAATTGATAGAACCTAAAATTGATGAAACACCTGATAGATGAAGACTAAAAATGGCTAAATCAACTGCTCCTCCAGAATGGCTGGTAATACCACTTAAGGGCGGATAGACCGTCCAGCCAGTGCCGCTGCCCACTTCTACTAAGGCTGAGCTTAATAGGAGCAAGAGACTTGGTGGCAACAACCAGAATGATATATTATTTAATCGTGGAAATGCCATGTCAGGTGCACCTATCAGAATCGGAACAAACCAATTCCCAAATCCACCTATCATCGCCGGCATAACCATAAAAAAGATCATTAAAAAAGCGTGAGCCGTTATTAAAACATTATAAAGTTGATGATTCCCACCAAGAATTTGATCGCCGGGTCGGGCTAATTCCATACGAATCAATACAGAGAAGCATGTGCCCATCACTCCTGCAATGGCACCAAAAATGAAATATAGAGTACCAATATCCTTGTGGTTAGTAGAGAAGAGCCATCGAACCAGATTTGTCATTTGCTTTTCGTTTTGAATCTTTAGCAAAGAAAAGAATCTGAATTACTTAGCTGCAGCTCCCTGACTTTAACGAATTCCCCTCCGTCGATCGGACTCTTCAAACAAGAGCAGAGCATGCTCATGCTCAGCCCTTTCGAGGCTTGCTTTACTTAATGGAATTTCTTCCCACCGCATTCTGCGCTCCTCCTGTAGCAACCTTTCGGACATGGACTGGTCAATCAGAAGCTCGCGATTGTAATCAATCACAGCCTGGAAAAAAGGGGATTGACCCAGGTGGTTGTCAAGGTCCTTATAGGCTGCTTGCAATGTAGTAAAATTGTCCATAGCGTCAATGGAGGTAAGATAGGAACGGGCTGCTGAATCGAGAAAGTAGGGTTCGATAGGTAGATAAGGCCCGACCCTCTGATACAGAGCCACGAACTCCCCAATCACATCCTTTCGCATACAAGAGAGTTTTTCTTCCATTAGGAAGAGCTTAAGCCTCCCAGGTATGTCTTCCAGAGGGTATTGTGATTCAGCTCCTGCTGAATGAACGTAATCCACTCTGGATCCTGGTCGTATAGGCCAAGATAGAAGTTAAGTCCTTCTAAATTAGCAATAGTTCCAGGGTCTTGAATCTCCGGGGGAAGATTGATGATCAAAAAGGCGGAGGAAGTGAAGAGCGTGGTGAGTTGAATTAGGAAGAATATTAAACGAAAAAATGATATCAAAACGAAAATAGAAAGTAATATAAAATTGAAAACAAATGGAAACTTCAGAAAGAAGTTCAAATATAGAGTACCAATAACTTTGTGGTTAGTAGAGAAGAGCCATCGAACCAGATTTGTCATTTGCTTTTCGTTTTGAATCCTTTGCAAAGAGAAGAACCTGAATACTAAACCAAGTTTCGATATTGGTTCCCTTCCCCCAATCGAAAGCCGTTGCGCTTGCGCATCCGTTTTCTTGCTTTATTTTTATACTATTTTTTTTTTCGGTGCGAAGTCTTAAGAATAATCCTGGTCGTTCGACCCCCGGATGTAGCCATGCTAGTGGTTCACCAGGTTATAAAAGGGACGGAAAGAAGGACGGAGTCTATCACCTACGTGATTTCGAAAGCAAAAATGGAAGCATTAAGTAAAGACTATAATCACATGAAAACCATGAAAGTCGGTGGATACTTATGCAGAGGCGGGGACAGGATTCGAACCTGCAGTCTTCAGGTCATGAGCCTGATGAGTCGACCAATTCCTCTACCCCGCTTCTTCCCCTGATCTTTCTTTCCCTCTTCCCACCGGGGTTCCCCTTGCTTGCTTGGCCGGGATAGAACCAGCGTTTAGGTTGCGGCTAGGCGCGGAGGTTGGAGCTCCCTCCTTGACTGACGGCTGGTACGAACTTGCGGAAAGCACGAGCGTAGAAGCGAAAGAAGAAGCGAGGGGATTGAGCTTCCAAGCGAAAGAACAAGGGATGAGCGCTTTGTTGCGCCTGCGCATACGTTTTCTTGCTCCTTTCTATACGCAAATTCCTGACTGAACCTCAGTCCACAGTTTGACCTATCTTTCTGTAGATTGATGCACTAATAAGACTCAAAATCCTTGGTCCCTTTCTTTTGTAACCTCTCTTAGGAACTTCAAACGGAACAAGGCTAGGATCCTAATCTATATTCCTTCCTCCTTGGCGTCAGATAACTCCAATAAAGCATGACTGAAGTCGATATAAAACGTGTCGAAGAGCAATAGACTCTTTTTTTTTTAGAGCTTATCATTGTCATTGATTGACCAGCATGACTTATGGATTGAATTTGATACTGTGCTATTTGAATAGCGAGATTATGGAAAGGCAGAGGAAATATACTTTCTTGCTCCTGCATCATTCTTGCTAAGGGCATCTAAGGAACTAATCAAAGGTTACGAAAGATAAGGCTTGAAAAGGAGCTTACTTTTCCCGCTAATGCTACTTCCGCTATCTCGTAAGGAGGATACGACTCATAAACCTCCCTTGGTATTTGGGTAGGGAGAAAGAGAATTAATTAGACTGAGTGAGGAATGTATACAACTACTGCTCAAAAGGCAATAAGAAGCACGCACTCCTACTAGACATGGAAGGAGTCAACCTCAAATATGCTTTCTTCCCTTAGGTATGTTTCTAGATTCTAGTCCGAAGTCGGTCGTTGATAGATTTCTTTCTTTTGCTTGCTCTCCGTTACTTTCCCTTCCTATATTTTGAAATCGATGTAAAGACAAGAAGAAAGTGGTTGAGACAGAGGATTCTTGGTAGTTTATTGGCTCTAAGTACAATGGTACGTAAGTTATGTGTTTTGTTTCATGCTCCTTGGTGATTTTTCATCAATATGATTTATTGCCCATCGAGAACTAACTCTTAGTAGGTACTCAACGTTGAAATCACACCATCCGAAAGCATAAAATCCATCCCATTAACGGAATATATGTGAACAGCTACCTTGTTCAAGGAGATACCATTCCCGAGGACAGCAAACCATAAGCAAGGAAGGGAAAATGGTGGGTTGTGGCTCCTAAAGTTTGGGTATGACTCCATTACTGGTACTGGCTGCAAACAGGTTCTTGGGTTAATTATAATAGGCCTAGTTGTTGACGACATAGAAGGTTTTTCACACCAGTATCTACAGTACTTGATGCTAGGATGACTGGAGTCATGGAGCTTGTCAGGTTTCCAGATCCAGGGTTTGAGCAAGAAGCTTGTTGTGGGGTAAGATTGGGAACATGACTGTTTTGGGTCATATTAAGCTGGTTGTGTGGAGAGAGGGATGGAGAGGTATCTACTAAATTACCCTTGACTGAATTGGCTGAGCCTAAATATTCCTCCAACACTACTCCTTTCTCATAGCTACAGCTACTAATTCAGCAACTCTCAAAGCTATAGCTTCTCCCCGTGGGTCTTAACACTACAGTAAGTAAGGTCACTTGGCTTGGAAAGCTAGGCTATTTCAGTGATCCGTAGGTTTCATAAGGTCCTCTTTCTATCAAGGACCAGATCAAAGGATTGCCTTTGAATTGCATTTCCTCTCGCAGCTCTCCTTTGCACCTCTCCGGACAGGTGTCTTCTTCTCGACACGTTCCTCTCCTTCGCACTGACAAGGTCTCTCTTACAACCTCCTCTTTCTTTGTTTTGTGAAACATCGAATACTGACTGCATCTACACGGCCATAATTGTTGTCTTAGTGAAAGAGGCCCTTTATGTGTTCGATAAGATGACGTTGAGGTGTATTGTCTTGGTTACACAGGCCACTCCCCTCCATGTATTTGCAAAAATGCCTAATAGATGTAAAAAACTACTAACACTACTTCATATTCTAAATTGTTCTATTGCCCCAGCAGTTTTAGTCTAAATTGGAGTTTTTGGCGTCAAAAGGTGTTGCCTCTATCCCTCTTTGTGTGAGGTTGAAGCCACTAACCTCTCTCTGTATTTCAAAAATAGACTCAACTACTTGCTTCTCAAACTGTTGTTGTTGTAATTGTTTTTGAGCTTGAAACTCTTCACTCTGTTGTTGCATCCGTTCGGCTAGATCTGCTTGGATCTTATCCATTGATTCTCTCGTAGCTCTAACTTGCTCCTCAAGTTGTCTAGATCGGGTCTGAGTTCCTTCGTTTGCCATGATCGAGCTCTGATAGTCTAGTTGAGCAAAGGCCCATGCCAATGCCATAGTTGTGACGAAAGTACTAAAACAAGTCAAAGATGCTTTTAGATAACCAACATACCAAAAGAGAAATAAATAATTCAACAAAGAAAGAAAAAACAGTTCAAGTAATTGAATAAATTACCAGAAGCTTGGATTTCTGCTCCGGCTTTCTTTACGGGTTCTCCTAATGGGCTATACTCATCGCTCCGCGCCTTGGCGGCCTCTTCCTATTATTCACAGAAACTCAAAACCACCACCAGGAATAAAAAAAACCTTTTGACAATCAACCCTAAACGACCATCTCCCCATACCCATCCTCATTGTTCCCCATGATCCAACAAAATAGAACACATCTCCCTCTGGATGAAGCCAACAGGTCTCAGACAAGAGTAGTATCTGTGGCTTCATCGAAAACTATCAACAAAAAAAGAAAATGCATCATAGACCCAGCATCATCCTTCACTGGGAACTACAAAAGCAACATCCAACTTCAACCTGGCGGCCTCTGCACACAAAACCTCCGATATATCAGAAAAGAAAACCTTTCTATGGACCCGTAGTCCAAGGATGAACTACTCACGCATCACTCCGGAGGCAGGCATGGCGATGTAGAAGCCTCCGGTGACGATTCCCCTCTCCGGCAGGGTGCCGGGAAGAGGTTCTGGACCCTCCCGAGCTAGGGTTGACGGCGGCGGCGTCTCTGGAACTTTTCGTGGATATTTGCTTAGGCACTTAGGGTTTTCGCGTCGGGGGGAATAAGTAGGCGAAAGGGCGGCGGCTGACGACCCCCGAGGGGCCCACACCACCCTAGGGCGCGCCAGGGGGGTGCCCGCGCCCTAGTGGCGTGTGGGGCCCCTGTGGCTCCTCTCCGTTGCTCATTTGGTCCGTCAGGTGTGTTCTGGTAAAATAGGGACCCCCGTGAAGTTTCGTCCAATTCCGAGAATATTTCCAGACTAGCTTTTCTGGAATACAAAAACAGCAGAAAACAGGAACTGGCACTTCGGCATCTTGTTAATAGGTTAGTCCCAAAAAATGTATAAAAGTGATATAAAGTAGATGCAAAACATGTAGCAATTGGTATAAAACAAGCATGGAACATCAAAAATTATAGATACGTTTGAGACGTATCACTCCCCTCATTTTCAACATCTCCAAGAGGAGAAATTGCATGGTTCGGGAAGGATTGGCCAATGAGGTTTGGGTATCGCAATTGAACATGCAAGAAGGTCTATCTTTAGATCATATATCCCAATTTGTCAACCTTTGGACATTGCTCCAAGGTGTGAAACTTCATGAGGAGGTGGCGGATAAGATTACTTGGAAACTCACCAAGAATGAAAAGTACTCCTCGTCCTCGGCCTACAAGATGCAATTTTTGGGCCACACCACCTCCATGATGCCTTCCTTGGTTTGGAAACCGTGGGCGCCTCCCAAATACAAGATCTTCTCTTGGTTGATTCTTCAAAACCGGGTGTGGACGACAGATAGGCTTGAGCGGAGGGGATTGCAAAATTGCGGCCAATGCAAGCTATGTAACCAAGCCCAAGAGACGGCCGCACACCTTCTTTTCCAATGCCGTTTCACCAAAAGGATTTGGTCATCTTTGAAGGCTTGGCTTGGGCTTCATGATCTAGATCCCTCGGAGTGGCATACCTTTCAAAGTGTCCAAGATTGGTGGATGGCCGCTATCCACAAGAGGGGAGCCCATAGGAAAGCGTTGGCCTCTCTCGCCATGCTCGTCTCGTGGGAAGTTTGTTTGGAGCGTAATGCCCGCGTCTTTCAAAACAAGTTCACCACCGTGACGATGTTAATTCAAAATATTAAGGATGAGGTGGTGATGTGGGGCACCGCCGGTGCCAAAGCGTTGTGTAATGTGATGCCGCGAGAGTAGAGACTTTGTTGTTGGCCTTGCCGGTGTGGGCAAGGCCTTATTTGGTTATGTAACAACTCTAAAACTTCTCCCTTATTTAATGAAATGGCAAATCTTTTGCCTTGTTTCTAAAAGAAAACAATGAAAGCACCATCCCCCATACCGTGTCTACTTGTTGTCGCATCGTTGTCGATTCCCGTTCTGTTGTACGTACTGATCCATCACAACCAGATCGGCGGGTATCAACGCCGTTACATTGCACAACCAAAAGGGCACTATAGTTGGCACATAGCCCCATATATGCTAAGTTAACACACTAGAATCCACGAGGCTCTCACATGTGTGCTACCAGACGGAGAGAGCTACCAGACCCTCTATTGTTTAACTATGTGCTTCTCCTTGGATTCTAAATAGTAAAAAAAAATATAAAGTATAGGTTTAAAAAAAATTGTGAAAGGGCAATAATTTCATGAATATAGGTCAATTTAAAATGCACATGTCATGTTTCATCCAATTTCTCTAGACCATCCAAAGGATCTGATGAAAGAATGATAAAATATGTTACCTCATATAATCAGTCATACACCAGTTATGCTATTAATTGCATAATTGCTCTCCTAGTTCTCACGAAATAAATCTCAGTTTATAACCCGTGATATTTCAAATACCATGGTATTTTTATTTTGCAACACATACTTATATGCATTTTCTCTCCACGACATCTCAGTTGCATATGCTACATTAGTCCTTGTCTTGATTGCATGTATCGGTATTACAATGTGTATAAACATGGATTTCTTAGAACCGATCACTAGTTGTATCGATATCAATGAGTATTTTGTTTATTTTGTGTCAACATATAGAATCCCAATAATAATTAGTGGCCACAATGAAAGATCGGAGTATTCCAGAGGAATTGATCATTGATGAAATCTTACCGCGGCTTCCTGTGAAATCACTGTTGAGATTTCGGTCTGTGTGCAAGGCTTGGCATTCTACCATCTCTAACCGTGACTTCATCAAGTCGCATAGACATCATTCTCAATCAAATGTCCATGTCGTGCATTGCTCGAAGAACATCAATATAGAGCGTCTCACTGAAGGGCGTAATTTACAACACTACTATAGACTACCAAGGCTGCAAGTCAACACCGTCATAAAATCCTCCATGATCTTGTTGTCCTCGATCACAATGATGGATATGTGCTATCAAACCCTGCCATGCAAGAGTCACTTTATCTCCCTCATCCTCCTTCTCGGTTAGATTCTCTTGGAAAATACAAGGTGGTAGGTTTTGGTTTTGTGTCATCACTTGGTAAATACAAGGTGGTCAACATAACATCTGATATTAGGACTCAAGAAGGTACATGTGAAGTGTTCACTGTGGGCATGGACAACTCATGGCGGATTGTAACGGCACCTCCATGTCCTATATATGCATTTGGTCATACACCCTATGTCAACGGCAACTTGCATAAGTTAACGCAGTGGGATGATGAAGATGGGAATAGCAAAATACTACCATTCAATCTTGAGAAGGAAACATGGACCGTGATGACACTGCCGAATCATCGTAAGATACCCCAGTGAGGTATGTACCTAGAGTACACCGAACTTAGAGAAATTCAAGGTTTGCTTTGTTTCGTTCACTGCATCGTGCACGAGTGCACTGATATATGGGTGTTGAGAGACTATGAGAACGAAGTCTGGTCAAAGGACTTTGTAATTGATGCGACACTCGCAAGTATGATGCCCGACAGAGTGAACTATCATATTACCGATATATATGGGTGGCTCCCCTTGAAAGTCATGGCTGATGGGAGGATGCTGTTGCAGTGGATGAGCGCCATGGACGACCTGTGGTTCTACTATTACCCTGAAGACGGAAGCATCCAGCTAGCAGGTCATAAAGGCAGCTATACAACTTTATATAGAGAGAACTTAGTGCCGATCTCTGGTTTCTAAGACCAACGTTTATAAACATATAAATCAACATATCGAGATATGCCCCCATTGGCTTTCCAGCATTCATGGCAACCTCTTCTTATGGTACTGTAAACTAGTGAATTTTACTTCTATCTGAGACTATTATCTATTATCTGTACTTTATATTTGTATTTGGATGGATGCATTGCATGTTCTTTAATGAATCCAGTAGTTTCATCCAAAATCACAAGCGGTGAGGTTTTGGCAACTTTGACCAGCTGTAACAGTGCAACAGCACAGCAAAAAGGGGTTCAGTAGAGAAAGAACCCAACTGCTGCACTCTACAAATGCAGACCCTAAAGTTTCATGTAAACCAAAAGGTGTTTTTGCATGCGCCAATATTCTTTTTCTCTTTTTCAGATCATGCCTGACACCAACCTGTTTCCTGCGTTCCAAGCGGTGCCTCGGGCAGTCTGCTCCAGTTTCTTAGATATGTCTGTTCCATCTACACCACCACTAGCACCCAAAACATCAGTGACAAGATCTCCTAAAGAACTCAACTCTGACATTGCACATTCAGCTTCGAAGCTCAGCAGGGAAAAACAGAAAGGCAAAAATAATTCTAGGTTGAGTTAAAAAGCTTCAGAGTTTAGGCATCAATGGAGAGGTGTTTCTTGTGCTTGGACACCTTGGCCTGGAGCTTGTCCAGCTTGGCAGCCGTGCTCCGGTGCTGCTCGCTCATCCTCCCCTTCTCGTCGCCATCGGTGCTGCACATCTGCAGCTTCATCTTCAGGCTGAACATCCGTTGCACCCACGCCGCCCACCCGCCGTCCTTCCCGCCGCCGAGCTTCCGGATGTCCTGCCGCATACCAGAGCACTCCCTCTCGAGCTCCGTCAGCCGCAGCCGCATGCTGTCCATGCCAGCCCTGAGCGCCTGGTTCTCCCTCACTGCCGCCGTGGTGACCCAGCTGGCACCGGCTTCGCCAGATGTTGGGTTGCCGGCGTCGCTGCCGCGCAGATGCCGTGACGATCCTCCTTCGAGGTTGTCGGAGACCATGAGGCACCCGGCGATGGATGTACGCAGCTGGAGCTGCTCGAAGAATAGCACCTGCACCACCACGCGCAGTGGCAACCGCTCGTTCTGCGCCGCGTGGGTGCACGCCTCCAGGGAGAGCTTCTGGCAGTCGATCAGCCGGCAGAGGTGCTCGCGCTCGGATTCCGGTAAAGAAGAATGTGCCTGTCAGCATTGGGGAATAAGTAACACCATTAGGAATTGTAAAGCTCAGGTTTTTTTAACTTTTAGCTTGCTTGTATTTATGAAAACAAGTGCAAATGTATCTTCAACTCTCGGTGAAAGAGCTTAAATGAAGATGTGATGACAAGTATGGACACAAGTGTCACCTTGTATTTGGAGAAGTACAAGGTTCAGGTGCAGAGCAATAATTGCTTTGGAATCCATACAAAGATAATGCATAGCAACAGTTTTCAGATAGAACAGAAGGCTCAAGATTTTACCTTCAAGTACACGTCAATGGCACGGTAAAGACCATCATCTAGTGGACGAGCATATTCAGGTAAAGCAACCGCAATGGATTCAAATTTCGGTGGCTTCAGATTGATATCAGGTGCAATCTCTGCAAGGTAGCCATCGATTAGCTTAGCAACGGCGGTGATGGGTGCCAGTGAAGGAGAAGTCATCATATCATCCAAGGAAGGCGCGACGACACCACCGGCCGTCTGGTCCATTTCCAAGAAGTGATCAAGGATCCTGCGCACACATTCGACGTTGTAGAGCGTGTCCATGGTGTACGAGAAGTTGGGCAGCAGTAGATCCTCCAATGTGGCTTTATCTAGCTGCATGCCGACCCTTTTCTCTAAGTTGGAAATGCATGCTCGGTTGACTTTCAGAATCATGGCGGTTCGAAGAAGCCAGAGCAGAACATTTGTGGACACTAGACCTCTCTGAAGGAGGCAGCATCCTGTCAATGTCCTCAAGCAAACGCCTTTGTTCTTCCTCGGAGAGGATCACAGCAGAAGTCAGGGGCCCCAGTCCCTTGCTTTGACGCCTGTTGAGTCCTGGGAGACACTTCTTGGCATAGTGTGTGAGCGAACCTGCAATGATCTCCTCTTTGGCGCCTCTTGACTCCATAGTGGAAATGAGCCTCTTGTAAGTAGGGAAGCTCAAGGATGAAGCATCATCGTACCACCAATCTGAGCTGAAGTTCCCAAGCTTTGCACCCGTGCTAATACCATTCCACAGTACACTGCCCTCAGGGCTTAGCATCGCACCGTGTTCTGAGACTGGCCAGCCAAAGAGGTCCGGATCAATGCTAGCCTTGGCAGCCAGCGACTCGACGCATCTCTTTGCTATGTGAAGGTCTTCGGCGTGAGGGAGAAGGGCATCACACGTCTTAAGTGCTTCCAAGGAATCTTTCCAGCTGCGGAGGACTGCTTGGTTAAAGAATGTTTCTGCCTGGTTGATGAGGTTATCTGCAGCTGTTTCTTCTGTCATCTGAAGATATTCAGCTGCGTATCGAAGGTGGAAAATATTTGCAGGAGAGAGCTCTATCTTCACACTGTAACAGAACCTTGCAACTAGCTCGAATGATTTTGCACCCCCAGGGATGTCGGATAGCTTGATGATACATTCATCTTGGTCTGAGTTCTCTTCAATCAACCTTCCTAGGATGACACTCTTTGAAAGCAGAGGGAACTGCAAGGAGATAAGGAACATTAAACATTTAGTAGAGTAAAAGGACAACGGGTAAATATCGACCTCACACAAGGAAGTTGAATTTCAGAGAAAGTTGCTTGTAAATGCTTTTTTTTCCCTCTTGAGTATCACTTTGAAAATGTGTAGCTATAAGAATACCGCTAATTAATTACAGCTCCATCTGAGAATATTAAGCTCAGTTGAATGTATAATAAAAGGCCGAAAGATGATGTCTTTCCTTCGAACTTCTACCTAACGGCCAAAACACAACTACAGGCTAAGCTACAAACATCTTTCGTCTTATCATCAACAACGTGCTTCTTATTTTTAGATCAACAATCGTGCTTCTTATCATCACAAACTAACAGCAACCTACTAGATTGGAAAGAAAATTACCTTGTGGAGGTGGAATGACATGTCCCCAACCTCGACGATAACATCACTGGGAAGTCCAGTTGTGCAGAACCTGTAAATCCCACAAGAAGATGGACATCAGCCAAGCAGTATTCACATTTCTGGCTTGCATAGTATAAATGAACCGATTGGGTTATAGCTAAGAAATGGGAGCAAACACCTTCACATGTTTTTAACTAAATGCTGAAGAAAACTGACACGACATTGTTTCACATTCAGAGTATCTGCTGAAACAAAATGGCATTGCTTCTACAGAGAAGCAATAAAAGAAGCAGAAGGTTGTTATATGCTAAATCATGAAATATTCACCCTAGAGAAAGCAGTCTGCCTATCTGGCATTTCAGCTCCACAAAACCTTAAAATTGGTTATGTACATGAAAGCACAAAAGAGGAAACATGAAAACCCTAGAGCTTCCGAAAGCACACAACAAGCAGAGGAACATAGAGCAGCAATGTGGATGGATGCAGGCTCACTCCAGATTGGACAAGAACACACAAATCTTCATACCATGCTAGAAATAAAAAAGAAAGATTCTTGAGTTGATGTGCCCCAAAATCCCCATTTTTAACACACTGTTATTTTTTTACTGAACTATTAGCAGGAACAGGACAAGCACGCCCAGTTAATCCATCTCTGCCAGGAAGCTTCCGATTTCCGCCAGGAACATCGAGAACTGGAAAAATGAAACGAGGTGGAGTAGGAAGAGGTCGAAGAGCATTACCATGCCTGGCCTCGCCTGGTGAAGGCATCTGGCTTGGCGCCGAGCTTCATGGAACCACCCATTGCACTCCAAGCAAGGGGCGGATCTGACCTCCTGCCTCCGAATCCAAGAAGAAATTCGCTACGCCACTCCTTCCTTCTACGCCCTGGACACCAAATCAACGCCCCAGCTCCGAGACGAACCAAGAAAATTGCAAATGGGTCCGGTGCCTGGCCGCTGTTCTGTTCGAGCGTTGCCGTGCGAAATGTGGAGCGGTACTAGATGCTGGAGATTTTCTCAGGCATATGGAGTTGCGGGGGAGGGGAGACGGCAACAATGAGGAACGAACGGAGAGTCCAAGGAAACGAGAGCAGGAGGCCGGCCGGCGACTGCAAGGAGGAACTAGGAAGGACAAGAAATGGCTGATTGGTGAGAGAGAGAGCTGGGCTGCCGGCTGCGTGCACTGAGATTTGTCCAGAGGCGCACTGGATCTCGTGGTGAAAAGGGAAACGAAATTCTAATCTGGAGCTCAGAGCAGTGAGATCCTGTCGATTTCGATGGAGCGAGCAAGGAGATGGGGGGACCTGATGCTCTGCAGTCCCAGCGTCCAGTGTACTGCTGCTAGTAGTACTACAGTACAGATCCATGGCATTATCTTAACCTTAACTTGATACTCCATGATTGTCACCATCATTCACATTGTAGGCGTGGTCAAAATTCGCCACATTGATGATAGTACTATCGCATTGTTATTATGGATTCACTGGCAGCCTAATTGCCTCGACTGCCACATGGATTTGTAATAGAATTAGCAAGAGACTTGAGAGTGGGAAAAGCTTCACATGGCTAGGCTTTGGGACTGAAGAGCATTGCAGGACCTGGGAACCTGGAAGAAAACAAAACGACGGAGTTGAAAACGGAACAGACACTTGCTTGCCTTTTAGTCCACGCACGCTGTAGACCAACAAGAGCTGCTTTTGCTTTGGCATCCGCGCCTCCAGAGTTTCGGCAGCCGAGATTCCTGTCATGCACACCGAGAAAACTAATTTTAAGAACTCAAGCAAATTTAATAACGTTCTAACATGGTGTTTTCCTTAAACTTATGAAAATAAAAAATGTAGCGATCATGGGAGAAAAGCAATTTCGAGAAATTTACAACGGGGCAACCTTGTCGATCGCCCAAGAAAGTTCGGAGATTACTGATTTTCTCTCCTCGCTGCACAGGAGAGAGGGGAGCAGTTAGACCACGCCACTTCTAGATAGCGGTCAAGACGATTGGTATAATGTTGTGTATTTCTATATCGTTTAGAAAATCCAAGGACTGGCCTTTATTGGTTGTAAGTGGCTGTGGCATTTTTTTTGTTGAAGGCATTGTTTGGAGAGTAAGGGTCTTCTCATGGGTGAAAAACTAAAATCTATGATTGGGCGACGACGTCTATTGTAAACTGTTTTCTTCTTGAAAGCGTCGCTTTTGTATAACCTCTTCTGTAATTCTGGGTGTTGTATTGATAGTTGGGATCCGACTGCTGTGAGTGATTGATCACTGTGGCATGTCTTTTTTTTCCCTTTCTTCTTCTTTTTTCTTTTGGCCGTGTACATTCTTAATGTCTCGACTAGTTCTGCATATTATGTTTGTGCAGAGACTGGGTATAATTGGTATCTTCTTGATATTAATATATTTCCTTTGTCAATATTCTTTTTCTATATCGTCTATAGATGAGTAGGCAGTTTTGGCGGCAACAAAACTTGATCTCACATCGGCAATTCCCTTCCCGTAGAAAAGGATCCAGGAGCCCATGATCTATACGACGCTCTCGTACAACAGAAAGAAGGGCGTTGGTAGGCTCCACATTCCATGGGAATGGAGCGTCATTAATTCTACCGACAAACTCGCTCGTTTTCTCCTTACAATTTGTACACCTCATCTAATTTCTTACATGCCACACGTTATAGACGGCTGAGTGTATACCATTGTACATGCCCTAAAGACTCTTTTGGTACAAACTACCACCAACAATAATTTAACTGCCTAACTCTCACAAACCTTCCCAAGTCACGTGTAACTATACGCGAATGAATCCTAGCAAGGGTACGTGAATGATTTTTATTTATTATTAAAGGAGCCACACATCCCGCAGCTTCATCAAGAAATTGAGGTCCATTAAATTTTAGTCAAACAACCTTCTTTAGAACTGCATATTCTAGATGTCAGGAAATTAAAAAGGCTACTAAAACCTCTACAACAACTACTACATGAGATCACAGAAGCATGAAACTAATACATCAAAAACAAGATAATAACAAGCCAACATAGTAACGAAGACAAATTGATCTTCTCTAAACACCTCACTGCCAACTTTCTAAGCCTTAGTTACTAGACAAAAATTCTTCAAACATTTTTGTTCTGGAGAATGTTCGATCATCCAGTAACCGACAGAAGAGAATACGACATTAACAAGATTTACGCACATAAATATTTGAAAAATAAGCATTGTTCCTTGGTTTCCATAAATTCGAAGCAATCGAGCATTACCAATCATCACAAATGTCTTATCACCACCTTTGGATTGAGCTAAATAACTAATTCCGAGTGCACTACCAACCACACTCCAATGATATTTATAGCTAAAGGACTATCAGAGAATAAATCATTATGAATATCGTTGCTACCACTTAACTCACCACTCTCATATCCTATACAAACAGTATCAACCAAATATCCTACATAAGCACTCTATTTTCAACAAGAGGCTACATAAAGGCTTTGATTTTGAGAGGTAGTTTCATCCTCCAAATCGTTTATAAGGGGAAAACATGCATCTAGCTACATATAGGTATATAAGAATTTTACCTTTTATTGGAAAAGGGTAGCCCGGCCTCTGACCTAGGAAACCATACATTTAATTTAAGTCCATGTCACTTTGTCAGGATCTTTGAATAATGGTACGTGATTGCACATATCTAGGAGCCTATTCCACATTAGCCAAGTTTTTTCGTCTGGAGACCTCTTAAACCCAATACAATTAAAATCTTTAGCAAACACTTGAGCTACGATAATGTTAATTATGCACAAAAGTGAAATTATGAAGTCTAGAAAAAATAGAGCAGGGAGGTTTGCCTCCCACCAAGACGTCCTCTCAAAACCTAGTTTGGCAACCATCTCCGGTTACTCTTTTACATAAACTATAGAAAATGTCTGAAACTTCCATTAATATTGGCAAAAAAAATGAGAGGGGCAACCATAGTTGTTACATTGAGGTAAAGTACCATTTCTCCGTATTTACCTCTGACAATTGTCGGCCAGCTCGCATCGTCATTCTCTAATTTATAGAGAAACTTACACGAGAAGCTTATGTTCTTAGAATGAAATCATTAACCCTAACATCAGTCCATTTTAACCAGATACTTGTTGATGGACCCTCTTTCTTCTGAAAAAAGACAACATAAACCTAGACGCAATACTTAGGAAAGTTTTAGTAAGGAAAAATCTACCTCCTAGAGATAACAAATTAGCTTGCGAGCTAGCGGCTTCCTTTTTTTTCTCAAAAATTTTCCAATCAATATTGCTTAGCCTTTTGTAGTGCAGAGGAATACCCAAGTATCGAAGGGAATTCACCTAATTTGCAAGTGAATATGTGTGCATATTCATCTTGCCTGTCATACTTGTACAATGGTAGGTGAAAAAAACCCTTCTCCTCGTTATATATCCCATACCCAAAGCTAGCTTTGGCATTGTTTAGACGTAGCATACCTTTTTAGTAATTTTTTAGTAGAATCGAAGGTAGACATTTGGCTCCCCGCAAAACAGAGGAAGGGTACAACTCAGAGAGCTAAGAGAGGTGACACAATACACTTGCTAAAGTATTAGGAATGCGAGACATTGGGAGTAGCGGTTTATGGGGTTGATACAATTGATGCTCTGAGTGCAAGGCTCCTCGTGAAGTGACGTAATGCAGGAACACGACGCTTCATCGACCGGTTGGTCCAGTTTCTCGCATGAAGATGGCATATGATAAAATCTTCAGAAAGAGGTCATCTGATCCGGTAGATGGCACCACGCAGAGCGGAAGGCCATCAACGCACGCTCTCGACAAGGGAACTCGGTCGAGATTAGAGAGTGGCTTTGGCTGAATCCGCTAGTTGTACAAAGCTGCAACTAATATCTTGTATAGATCGATGCGCTGCTGAACAGTTCTTGCGCACCAAAACATTCAACTTGAGCAATGTGCCATTAGATTAAAATTTTGAATACAGAGTGATTTGGAGATTTTGCTACCCTGCAATTGCAATGGTTTAACTGTCATAATTATCTCATCGACAACCACACAACAAACACTTCAAGCCGTTAGTTGTTTTGCAATGATTTGCTGGGTTGATAGGGAGAACAGAAGTCATCATTTCATATCTGCCTTGATTTCCATCGGTAATGTTTTTTTTGTCCCTTCGCAAAATTGTGTCTGTTAGCGAGTGCTGAACTTAATTGACTACTCTGTATGAAAGAGGCATGGGCTTCAACCTTTCTTATCACGTCAAGACCAACCAAATTTGGATCAAACAAAGTACATATATAAAAGCTGCAATGTTTTTTCTTCGATAAAGGGCGTTTTATTACTCAAGAGTTTCAAGCATTACACCGGCCTCTCCATAACGGGTATGTGCGCACCCGCAATCAATCCGTAACAAAATAAAAAATAATAATGCGAGAAACAAGCAATCACGACGAAACTGTAAATCACCTATGATGTTGGGGGCCAATCTGAATATCAAGCGGCCATACATGTCAGATAAAAATATCCCTCACGGTACTCTCCAGTCGTGTAGACACCTCCATGGAAAGGTTTTGATTTTCCACACGTTATAATGTGGACCATGAAAGGAACAAACTGTTGCAACACTGCATGAGAGAATATTTTTTTATCGTTAAGAACCTTTTCTTTTCTACAAAGACAAAGTGACCATAATATCTCCAAAAAAATGTTTTGGGGCAAATCGCTTGTTGGACCCCTTCCCCTCGCGTCGCTCCCCCAGGCGACGCCAAGGGCGAATCCGGGCGCCGCCGCCAGCCCTCTCCACCGCGACACCACCCTGCCGCTGCCAAAAGGGTGGTCAGAGGGATGGTTCACGTCCTCATCGGGGTGGACCGGCCCGTGGGGGCGGCGTCGGTCGGGGCGGAGGAAGCCGGGCCGGCGGGCCCAGGTGAAGGAGGCACCTGGCGTGCGGTCTACGGGCGGCGGAGGCGCCGTCGCTGGCCGACGCGACGCAAGGTCGGTGGATCTGCGCGGCTGATCTCGATGGGCTTGGCGGGCCCAATCTGGGCCCGTCGGGCCTGGGCTGGGGCGCGTTTGAAGCGGGCATCCGGGGAGCAGGGCGCTGAGGCGAAGCTCGGGCAGGGTGCAGGGCGCTGAGGCGGAGCTCGATCAGGGCGCAGGGAAGTGGCGCGTTGATGCTAGAGCGGCGCGGAAGCCTGGGTAACAGCCCCGGAACGAGGTTCACTGCGGTTCGGCATGGTTGCGGCGGCCACGGGTGCCACGGCCGCCATGGCCGGTGGTCTAGCATGGTGGACGACGGCGGGGCAGCACTGCCCGGTGCTGTCGCTCCTCACTTTGTGGTCGGGTCGACCTCCGGGCGAAAGCCTCGCACCGACTCGGTCGGAGCCGATGACGACGGCCCTCTCGGGCGTCGTTTTCCTTCTTGTTGGCGTCGCTGTGGAGTGCTCGATCCCGCCCGACGTGGGCGGTCCAAGATATCTGGGTGAAAACCCGAGCTCCATCGGGAGCGGGCGGCGGTGACGGAAGCGTCGTTACCTTGTTGGAGGCGCCGCCTTGGAGATTCTTGGCCCTCGCAGTGTGGTGGATTCGCGGTGCTTGGGAAGGGCGGTTCTGTTGTCAGGGGGAGCGGATGACCGGGGCGGCGGCCCCGGACGGCGGTGGACGTCGAGGAAGCGGCCTCGGGCTCCCACGCCGCAACGGTTCTATGAGGCAGGACCGTCGCCTTGTGTGGGTTTGGGTGACGACTTGGATGAAGACTGCGCGAGCAGAGGGTTTGTCGACCTGACTGAATCGCTTTCGGGCTAAGCGAAGGTTGATTTGGTTGCTACGTCGGGGCGGCGGCCCCGGAGCAGGTGGGTTTTGGTGGCGTCCTAGTCCTGTGTGGACAGCAGGCTCGTCGACCATGACTGATTCGACTTCGGGCTATGCGAGGCTTCGTCCTGGTTGCGACGCTGGGGTGGTGGCCCCGGAGCAGATGGTGTGTGTTTGTGGTGTTTGGTCGACTTGTGTCGTGTGGGCGGCGGGTCGCCTCGCCTGTACGGTTTTTCGCCCTGTTTTCCTTATAAACAGGGCATTGTAAAATTTGTATGGTTTTTGGGCCCAGTTTTCCTTATAAACTGGGCCATCTCTTCTATCTATTCGGGCGGTGGATACGACCACTTTGACATAAAAAAAGTGACCATAATACGGCTACCTCTCTCACCCTAATAATAGTTTTTAACCTGAGATCAATGCCATGTAACCAGTTGTCAAAAATATCTGCAAGGGTACATGGTAGATACAAGTTACAAACTACTTGGATGATTGACCAAATAGAACGTACAAACTTGCATTGAAAAAAAGATAAGTGTTTGGTTGTCTCCTCATGTTGACAGAAAATACACTTTGTATTTCGATGCCAGATGCATTTAACAAGCTTGTCCTTGGTTAAAATAACACTTTTAACGAATATACCACACAAAGACTTATAACTTTAGCAGTATCTGCATATTCCAAATTTTCTTATTATCATCAACCAACACCTGAGAGGATGAACCAACGGCCTATTATCCTATAGTTAAGCACTTTATTTTTAACAAGAGCCACACAAAGGCTTTAATTTGAGAGGTAGTTTCATCCTCCAAATCACTTAGAAGGGTAAAACATTCATCTCGCTATAGATAGGTATATAAGGATTCTAGAGAGTAAACCCTAGATTAGGTTAAAGTTCATGTCACTTTGTTAGGATTATTGGACAACGATATGCGACTACACATGTCTAACAATGCCTTCCACATTGGCCAAGTTTCTCCGTCTAGAGACCTCCTAAACCTAATACAATTAAAATCTTGAAAAAACATTGTTAGACACCAATACATCCTCCCAAAACCTACTTTGGCAACCATCTCCGAGTACTCTTTTACATCAACTATTGAAATTGTCCTTAACTTCCATTGAGTCTGGCAATAAATTAGAGGGCCAACACACTCTTTTTTCCTTTCAGGGTACCTAAGGGGACTGGGAGTTTTTAATGAGGCGGCTTGCTGACTTAATAAAGTGGTGATGAATTTCAAAAAAAAAAAAACTGCTTTTGCTTTGCCATCCGGGCCTCCAGAGTTTCGACTTTCCAAGGCAGCCCAGATTCCTGTCATGCACACCGACAGAGAAAATTAATTTTAAAACTAAGCAAATTTAATAAATGTGAAAATAAAAATGAATCAGTGCGGAGCACTTTGATATTTATCGCAGGACTACCCTGTCGATCGTCCGGAAAAGTTTGGAGAGGGGAGCGGTGAGATTCGTTGGGGGCGGACGCAGTATGACACGATTGACACCTCGAGGGTGTCTCCCTTTTTAGAATATCAAGGATTGAGTCTTACAATTTGTCCGGCACATGCAATTTAGTCTCATATAACTTATAAAATATGAACCCACGGTATCAAAACTTGTATTGAGAGAGCAAAAATGTACCAAATCAATCTGGAGTTCACGCATGGTGTTGTATGTTTTGCGAAAAGACTCCTACACATATTTTTCTCTCGCGTATGTGGCCTGGGCTGATGTCTTATGTGTAGACCCCACCTGTCAGTACCTGAATAAATAATCTCTATCTGTACCATATAATATTAGTACACGACAATACGTACATACATACGTCGCGCACTTTTCACTTTGACCTCCAGTTAAGAGAGAATTAAACCGCAGTCTATACATTATAACTGAGGGTATGTGTTGTTTTAGGATCAAACCTATCCACTCGCCTCCCCTCTCGTCTCTCAACGGGAGAAGGCTTCTGTGGTCGTCTCGATCGAGTCTGATGGGAGAGGAGGCCGGCGCGCTCCGGCCGCCCCATTACGTCGACGAGCAGGACTCCACAGCGCTGCCATTGGAAGGGCAACCTCTGTAGATCCAGCCATAAGAATCAAGTAGGGAGGGAAATATCCGCCTCTGTTGTGAACTCGAGGAGCCTTCAAAGGCGGGGCGGAGGCGTTCAACCGGTAGATGTGGTGGTCGGCCAGGGACTCCTCGCCCGGGGGCAGGCCATACTCGGCGGGTTTGGAAGCGGATGGGAGGAATGTGGCCGAGAGGGAGAGGTAAGCGGCGAGACAAGGGGATGAACATGACGCTAGCGTTGATGCTCGGTCAGAGCTCCTGAAAGAGGCCAGCGAGGCGGGGGAAGGCGGGGATGTGGCCACGCACGAGGAAGGGGAAGAGGACGACCGACGTGAATGCTCTCTGCTTCTCCGCCGCCATGGTGATAGCCTGGCGAATCAATAGAGCAGATCTCGCACATCGTACTTACTTTCCATTTTTTCCTCCTTCAAATGCTTTGTATGCAGTCTCATATGCGGTAAAATCTTCTACCTCATCTCCACTAATAATATTAAAAGACAGAGTCTGTCAGATTCGGAGGATCTGAACCGTACAACAGACTAAATCCAACGTCCCACGTCCTCCCAATATTGTATGTTGTGCACCTATCTCAAAAAAAAAAAAAAAAGCGCAGCCCGCATCCCCGAGTCCCACGACTCAGAAACCGTCCAGCCCATCGCCCTCCGCCACTATCCCGCCGGAGCCACCGGTCTTCGTCGCCTCCAGGAGACGGCGCCTAACCTGCAGAAAAGCCTCCACAGACGGCGCCGCCCACCCCCGCCGCCTCCGTTCCCCGCACCGCCGCCCACCCCCGCGCCGCCTCCGTTCCCTGCACCGCCGCCCACCTACGCGTCGCCGCCGTTCCCCGTACCGACGAATCTGGCGGCGCCGGTTGGTAGGGAAACGAGCGACTGATTTGGACTACAGGGGCGAGGAGGACTGGAGGAGGGTGTGGAGTAGACGGGGTATCAACCGCATGCTGCAGTGCCACCGTTCACTTGCTTCTGCTGTTTACCATGATCTTCCTCCGCAGTTCTCATTTTCTGATTCCCTGGTGGATGTATGATTTTTGGTTGATTCAGACTTATTTGGTTAGCTCTTCTCGCTTATGTGTGCTTATCCGTGGAAAACAAATAGCCCTAAATTTTCTTTCATACATACCTCTTCTGTTTGTGGTAATGCCAACAAGGAGTTGTGTTTCCACGGACACACAAATCACACGGATTTTTTGCAATTAGTAGTAAAGGTGCGGCTGGAGCTAACTGACGCTAGCATGTAATCTATTTATATGTTCTTATTTAATTTGTTCAAGATGGATATCGCTTATTCGATTTGAAAAAAATTCTTGCAGTTTGTAACCCCCAGCTTATGCCTCAAATAGCACTGAATGGGCTCAGAAACGGAGAAGTGCCATTGTGTACTGTGGTTTCAGAAGATGCATAGTTCAGCACCGTACCTCGGCCTCCTGCTTCCGTCCTTCACCGGCCATGTGTCTGAGTGTCTCCTCAAGTTTCAAGTTCTGACCAAGTGTACAGGTAGATGAAAGTATCCCACGATGGGGTTTGTTGCAGTGGAGGAAGGTGAACTGGTGTCAATCTTAAAGACTGAAGTGGATGCTGCCGTCCATGAGGTTGCCGGCGGAATAAACTACAGCGGACTTATCATGCGGCCGTTCACCCCCTTGATATTCGTGGATGGACTATGGTGTGAATCAAGTATTTAAGTCTGAGATATTTATTATCATTGGTGCAGGTTTCTCATAAAAGGATGGATGTTGGCAACCTACAATCATTCGTAGGTTTGTTCCTGACTAATAGCTACCTCCTGTTTCTGGATTGTGTAAGTCTAATTTGTGGTGTGTTCGACGATGTCATCCAGTGCCACATATAAGATTCAAAGTGGCATGGCCATGGAGCTATGTTATTTTTCTTCTTTTGAGAGAACAATTGCGGAGAGATTGTGGCGGTGACTCAGTTGTGTATAGGAACACAGGAAAATTTGTTGTTCTGTAGTGGAATTTGTAGTTACCTTTTTTTTAGTTGTGAAATTCTACAAATGCTGATGCTACTCGAAGACGACACCTTTGTTTCTGTAAGAGGCTGGAGGCCATGAGGCCATGACCCGCTCATCACCTATCAGTTTAAAATTTAAACACAATTCAAACTGCCGCTGCTTCTCTGTTTGCTGCTCCACCAAACGCCATTTCTGTTGATTATCTTTTGTCAGTGATAGGAGGAATTGAATAAGTGGACCACTTGATGGGAAGTTATGTTGATGAGATACAGCAGTAAGTACCCTCACCCAGTTTACCTTCTCAGTTGAGAACTTGCGATGCATATGATTTGGTTGAGGAAGGTCCACTAGACAAGTACTCAATGATCCCCTTATGTTATCGCTCATGGCCACAATTTGGAGTCTCATTTTATTACTGATGGTAATTCTTTTCGTTCTCTAACAAAGATTTTCCCTGGATGCATGGTTAGGCAACAGGTTGCTGCAGGGATGCTACCTTCTACTTCCTGGTGAGTGTGATTAATGGTAAATACAGTTCATGGGAAGTGTTAATAATGTTTTGTTTCGGTAACAGTGTGCCTCCTAATAGTTCGTACTTTGAAGCCATCCTTTTCCACGAACATAACATTTTTTTTTCCTTTTGTCTCATGATTCCTATGCACTGAAAATATTCCACTGCCATCATAAGAGTTTGCTATTAAATAAAATTGTCCTTAAATTAATACCAAAGTGCTATTATTTGTCTTCTGAATTTCGAAATAAGGTCTAGACGGAAAAAGCATATGACGATTGTCTGCATTCTACCCACGTCTTTCAGAACTCGAGGAAACACCAGGTGATCTGCTGCAGACGAACGTCTGCCTTGTTCTTCTAATCAATACGAATGTCTATGTTTTACTATCCATGATTCAGTTGTAGCAAAACCAATATACTTGAAAAGTCTTTACTGTCATTCAGTAGAAAAAATATAATGGCAAAGTAGGATGCATGATCAAGGTCTCTATGCCTGTAACTTAAGCAGAGATTTTACCTATTCTTGCAATGTGTATGTAAGAGGTGACAATAAGTTTATTCAAAAGATGGTGTATATAGAGACGTGGCGAGCAGTAGACTTAGATTTGGAGGGTGCGGAATACGACTCGCCAACGTCGAAGAAGAAAGGTCCGCAGGAGTTTGGAAGGATGATTGGGGCAGCTAAAGATTGACGGAGGTAAGATTTGAGCAGGGTGGGGCGGTAGTAGCAGGCTGTTCGGACGGTGTTGGAGACAAAGGAAAAGAAGAAGGGGCAATACGACTCACTAAAAGCAAAAGGAAACTGAAAAGACATGTAAAATAATTTAGAGACATACTACATATATACACCAAATTATTTGAGACGTGCGGTGCACGTGCTTGATTACTAGTCTTAAAAAAAATCTGAATCGATCACATATTCATCATCCTCTGCATCCTCCATTGTATAAATAAGATCAGTTTTCAGTTTCCTTGCAAAATTTCTCAATGCATCCCCACTGAATGAAGGTCAGACAATATCTCAGGTTTCAGACCGTCTATGCTGCTAAAAATTTCAGTTGTGTGATATTGGGACTTTATAACCGTGTTATCATCATTTGGCACTTTAAGAGTTCCATTTTGGGAAAAAATCACCAGTTGTGTGACTGCATAAAGATTAAATAGAACAATTCATTTGCTAGGAGTTGCATGCAAAGAATGTCATACTAGGTACAAAAGGTAGACACACCAAGTCAAACCTTTGTCTTTTTTTCTTTACGTTGATTTTAAACACGCACTGCTCATACCAAATCAAACAACCATATGAAGTGATAAAAATGCATGATGAGTAAGCATATTCTTCACTGCTCATTGGTGGCGGCATGCGTCTTCGCCGCCCTGGCCTCCTCCTCCCTGACGCGCTAGGGTGCCTTGTTCCTGCCACCCCGCTAATAGCGCGGAGGTGCACGCCGACATGTATCAACAAGCGTTCTCAACCAGATCGGCGTCCAGGTGAAATCTGCACCCATTCGCTTGAACCAAATGATTTATCTTCATAGACTCTGTCATGATCAAGGTATCAGTGTAGACATGACTCAGGTGAGGCGGACAACATGTCGCTAGCGAGATGGAGCAGTTGGCATGCCAGCGCCACCTTGCTTATCTGAGGATACCATTGATCCCCTTATGATACATGATGATTAAACATAGCACATCATGGTAAATTTGAGATTACACGCATCTAAAAGAGCAAGACCATGGTTGAGTTTGGGCATGAAATTCATTTTGTGGTCATCGAACAAATTAAAGAAAATCATGTTGGAAACATGCTTGTATTCCGGGTCGACTCATCATGAGAGTTGACGGGTTGTCGACTCGACATGTTGACTCATGGAGATCTGATAGGTTGCCGAGCCAAGTTGGCAAGTCGGAGTTTGTTCCGAATCGGTAGTTGACATGGGCGTACCCTAAGGGTGCCCCACCTTGAGCATACCTAGTGCACGATCAGGTTGTGGCCCATCGGATGGCCCAAGATCAGCCCATGAAGACAGCCTGCTACAGAAGCCCAGCGCCTGGAGAACGTAGCGGTTTAGGCTTTCCTTTCCTGTAAACCTAGTCGATTGCGAACTCCCGAGACCCAGCCTGCTATATAAATGCTGAGAGGGCCGCGATGTAGGT
>CAMZMU010000121.1:23039523-23144455 GCA_947311845.1 Poa pratensis
TTCTGCACATTTTTGACAGCACGCATCTGGTTTTTTCTAACTTTCATTAGTTTTTGACTTTTCTGATTTGAGTGTCCTAGTGCCTCGGAAAAAATCATCTTTTACATATGTTCGTTTTTGTAGATTCTGTCTTAAGTTTAGCATTGTGTCTTTTACAAGTATTGAATTGGGTTTTTTGATCCAATATCACTACTTAAAGCTTGTGACAGTAGCTAATTTTAAAACAATCAATGCATTTTTCAAGTGAGAACTGAAGGGGACTATTTTGTTTTGATATAACCCCTCTAATAAGTTTGTGATAAGTTTTGTGTAAGGAAGTTTTCAATGATGAGAAACGAGGTGATGAAAGAAGATCAAGAAGGGATTAAAGCTCAAGCTTGGAGCTCCCCTGGACCTCCCCCAATTATTCAAGAATCTCAAGCGTCTAAGCTTGGGATGCCTTGGGCATACCCTTCTTCATCATGAAATAATCAGGTTGGTCCCATAAGATTATATTTTATACCTTTACATAATATTGTGTTGTTCTTGGAGCGTCATTTATGTTTTGCTTCAGTTTTGTTTTTGTTTGTTCGCTGGTCCTTTATAATAAATATGGATCCTTGCATTCTGTGTGGGAGAGAGACAACCTCCCGCTTTTTATTATACACTCATGTTTTTCACTTATAGTTTGAGTGTTTAGCTTTTATATTTTAACTTCTAGCTCTGTTTTTCATGTATCTCTTGTTCAGAGCTATTATTTATCTTAGTTAGGTTGTACTCTCTTGTGTTTCATGCATACTTGCTTAGATAGTTCAAGCTATTATTTTCTTGTAGTTAGTTGTACTCTCTTGTGTTTCATGCATACTTTCGGGTGACATGCTAGATAGTGATCCCGGGTGGATTATTAGTCATAGATGCAGTTGGATAATGGTCTATTATTTGACATAATGCCCAATTAAATGAAACGGTGAACCATGTGTCATGATAGTATTGTTATACGCCATGTTTGTCAATTGCCCTGCTGAATTTGTTTACCCAACATGTTTATCTTCTGGAGAGACACCACTAGTTATCTGTGGACCCCGGTCATTATTTTCCTATATTGTTTACAACCATTTTATAGCTTTTCCTAATCATTTGCTCGCTGATCATTTTTGCTCTCATATTATTTCCCACATATACGTTAATCATGTTGTTCAGCAAGCCAGAGAGGTTGACACCCTCTCTGTTTCGTTGGGGGCAAAGTAGTTTGTTTGTGTGTGCGCAGGTCCACGTCAGTTATCGTAAATGCGCCGCTGACACCTAGCCGAAGCCTTCTCCAAGTCCTACTGGATTGACAAACTTGGTTTTGTAATCAAGGGAAAATTGCTGCTACGCTAATCATACCTTCCTCTTGGGTTCCCAGCGAACGTGTTTATCCACGCTTTCAACAAGCAACTTCATCTTCTTTACCACCGCTTTCCACGCTTCCTTTTATGTCCCCTGAGAACAGACCGACCACTAGGACAGCATACATGTCATCATCCTCCAGATTCTCTGCAAGCCAATCCACGGCAAACGATTAAAGTACATATCATTTCTGGTAATCAAGGAACCCACAAAATAGCAGCATGTACAACATTATGATTTTTTTTATCATTTAGCCACGTGCTAGCAATAGAATGGAAAGATACATCTAGATCATCTTGTTTTAAAATGCGTTTTACTTCAGTCCAGACAACTTTAACAACCACACACTCAAAGAAATGTGGAAACAAGTCTCTGGCTCAGAGCAAAAAACACAGGTAAGATCATCTAATGTCGCCTCTTCACCAAATTATCCCTAGAGAGCAATTTGTTGTGAGACATGAGGCAACAAAAAGAAATAAATTCTAGGGGGGCCTTCACTTTCCACACATCATGTATATGGACAGGAAGGACACCTCTGAAATTTAAAACAACATAGAGGGAACTAGACTATACACTCCCTTAGACTCATATTTCCAAATGATAGCATCATCCTCACCACTAAAGTGGATGGATTGCGCTATCTGAAGAACTTCATACCATTGTATCATCAACCTATGGTCAAAACATCTTTGGAAAGTAACCTTAAGTTGGTCACTGATGGCGTGAATCACACGCTCGTTGGGAGACCCCAAGAGGAAGGTATGATGCAGTTCAGCAGCAAGTTTTCCCTCAGAAAGAAACCAAGGTTATCGAACCAGTAGGAGCAGCAACTCTTCAGAAGGTTGTTGGTGGCGCCGTACTCGATCACCAACGCGGAACTGCACACAACACAATCAAACTACTTTGCCCCAACGAAACAGTGAGGTTGTCAATCTCACCGGCTTGCTGAAAACAAAGGATTAAACGTATGTGAAAATGAGTATTAAATTGCAGAGAATGAAAAAGGAACAGTTTGCAGTTTGTGGTTGTTTAATCAGTGTAAAAGAATGGACCGGGGTCCACAGTTCACTAGTGGTGTCTCTCCATAAAAGATAACTAACATGTTGGGTGAACAAATTACAGCTGGGCAATTGACAATAGTGAGCGCATGACAATGCATATACATGACATGTTGACTACTATGATATTTAATTGGGCATTACGACATATACATAGACCGTTATCCAACAGCATCTATGACTAATAATCCACCGCCGGGTTGTCATCCGAGTCCCCCGTTGGTATTAAGTTGCAAGCAACGGATAATTGCATTAAGTAAAGCGCGTAATGTAAACAAACACATATGCCCGTGGACATAGCATCGTTAGGTTATCCCTAGTGGCAACAGCACATCCACAACCTTAGAACTTTCTGTCACTGTCCCAGGTTAAACGGAGACATGAACCCACTATCTAGCATAAATACTCTCTCTTGGAGTTACAAGCATCTACTTGGCCAAAGCATCTACGAGTAACGGAAAGCATGCAAGATCTTAAATAACATATAAGATAGATTGATAATCAACTTGACATAATATTCAATATTCATCGGATCCCAGCAAACACAACATGTAGCATTACAATAATATGATCTTGATCATGTAGGGCAGCTCACAAGATCTAAACATGATGGCACAAAGTGGAGAGACAACCATCTAGCTACTGCTATGGACCCGTAGTCCAAGGATGAACTACTCACGCATCACTCCGGAGGCAGGCATGGCGATGTAGAAGCCTCCGGTGACGATTCCCCTCTCCGGCAGGGTGCCGGGAAGAGGTTCTGAACCCTCCCGAGCTAGGGTTGACGGCGGCGGCGTCTCTGGAACTTTTCGTGGATATTTGCTCAGGCTTAGGGTTTTCGCGTCGGGGGAATAAGTAGGCGAAAGGGCGGCGGCTGGAGACCCCCGAGGGGCCCACACCACCCTAGGGCGCGGCAGAGGGGGGCCCCGCCCTAGGTGCGTGTGGCCCTGGTGGCCCTCCTCTGTGCTCCTTGCTCCGTCAGGTGTGTTCTGGAAAAATAGGGACCCCGTGTAGTTTCGTCCAATTCCGAGAATATTTCCAGACTAGCTTTTCTGGAATACAAAAACAGCAGAAAACAGGAACTGGCACTTCGGCATCTTGTTAATAGGTTAGTCCCAAAAAATGTATAAAAGTGATATAAAGTAGATGCAAAACATGTAGCAATTGGTATAAAACAAGCATGGAACATCAAAAATTATAGATACGTTTGAGACGTATCAGCATCCCCAAGCTTAGTTCCTACTCGTCCTCGAGTAGGTAAACGATAAAAACAAAATAATTTTTGAGGTGACATGCTACTATCATAATCTTGATCATATAATATTGCAAGGCACATGTAAATGAATGAAGTGATCCAAGTCAATGGTCTATAATTTGCTACCAAATAGATAATGAGTAAACAATGAATCACACAAGCTAAACGTTTTCATGAATAGTACTTTCGAGACAAGCATCAAACAGTTTTGCATAAGTGTTAACTCATAAAGCAATAGTTTCTAATAAAAGGTATTTAATCAACACAAAGGAAGAATTAGTTTCAGCATTTGCTTCAACTTTCAACATATTTATCTCATGGATATTGTCAACACAAAGTAGTATAACAAGTCCAATACATTGCATATAACGCATGTTGTAACAAAGTTGACACTAGTGTTTGCTTGTGGAAGACAGAAAGAATAGGAAAACTGACTCAACATAAAAGTAAAAGAAAGGCCCTTCGCAGAGGGAAGCAGGGATTAAATCATGTGCTAGAGCTTTTAGGTTTTTGAAAGCATATAGAGATTGCATAAAATATTTGATACTCCTCCCAACCTTGCTAACACAAGCCATGGCTAACCGAATCCTCGGGTGCCTTCCATCAATCACATACCATGGAGGAGTATCTATTTTTGAGAGGTGTTTGTTAATTGTCAACGAATGGTAGCGGGTGAGAACAGTATTCTACCTGTCAACGGACTTTTAAGAGCGGCTCCCATGAAGGACGTTATTTCTACCAGCAAGGCAGATCATCCCTCTTTCTCTTTGGTTTACACACATTCAGGTATTTCACTGTTTGTCATTGCTTACTGATGAATCAGGGCAAAAGTGTGAAGAGAATTAATTGGTTAAAGTTGTAATTAATTGGGACTGGGCACCCCGTTGCCAGCTCTTTTTGCAAGTTATTGGATAAGCGGATGTATATGCCACTAGTCCAGGTGTAAAAGTCCATCAACAAATAGAATAAAGAATAACCACACTAATTCCTCATGAGCTAGTAAACATTGACACAAAAAGGGAATAATAACATTTTGAATAATTTAAAGGTAGCACATGAAAAATTTACTTGGAGTGGCAAGGAAATACCACATATAGGTAGTTATGGTGGACACAAATGGCATGGATTTTGGCTCAAGGATTTGGATGCACGAGAAGCATTCCCTCTCAGTACAGAGTTTAGGCTAGCAAGGTTATGTAAGCAAACAAGAATATCAACCCGTACACCAAGTTTTATATGACAAACATATTGCAAACGTTATAAGACTTCATACCGTCTTCCTTGTTAACCAAACCCTGTTATTAGAAAATATCTAGACCTTAGAGATACCACCGATGCAAACCAAATTTTCAACAAGCTTTACGGTAGTTCTTCACTAATAGGCTTAACTCATGTGATGCACAATTTAATCATGATCTACTTGTTAACTCAAAACAATTGACAAGCATCAAGTTATCCATTAGTGATCTACAAGATTAAGCAAGTTTTTCCTTATACCAATTACCACATGCAACATTTTCTGAACCAACCAAACACCAATCAATTTATTTCATCAACTCTCCAAACAAATATAAGTGAAGCAAGAGAGTACTTTCTACAAAAGAAAGCTAATAGCTCTGACAAGAGATACATGAAAACAAGAGCTAAAAGCTGAACAGCGCTAGATATGAATACTCAACAAATATAAGTGAAGAATAGGAGTATTCTCATGAAAAAGCGGAGCGTGTCTCTCTCCCAATCAAGAATGCTAGGGTCCAGTCAAGCTTTATTGAAAATAAAAGTGCAATACTGAAAATAAAAGCACACAGACGCTCCAAGAAAAGCACATATGATGTGAAAGAATTAAAATATAGTTTCACTAGAGATGACCTGATAATTTTGACGATGAAGAAGGGGATGCCTTGGGCATCCCCAAGCTTAGACGCTTGAGTCTTCTTGAAATATGCTGGGGAGATCCATGGGAGCCTCCCCAAGCTTAAGCTCTTCACTCTTCTTGATCCTATTATATCATCCTTCTCTCTTGACCCTTGAAAACTTCCGTCACACCAAACTCAAAGTAGATCTCATTAGAGGGTTAGTGCATAATCAAAAATTCACATGTTCTATAAAGACGCAATATGATTTGTTACTTTAAACATTAGCTACAGCCACTGATGTTATGTGAAGCTCTTCCACCCAAAAAAGAATTTCACTCAACACTAGTAAAAGAGAGAATGCAAAATAAAAAGGCATAATCTGTCTAAAACAGAACAGTCCGCAAAGACGAATTTTTTCGAGGCACTTACGACGCTCAGATCGAGAAACTCTGAACTAATGAAAGTTCAGACATTCATAAAGATTACGCACAAAAATTTCAGATTTAATTAACAATCTGGTGATTTTAGGAATTTCGTACAGTGAACAGCAAAAATCTGTTTCTGCGCAGCAATCAAAATTAAGCATCATCTTAACATTAGAGGCTACTCTTGGCACAACAATGCGAGAAAATAAAGATACAAAGGAGTTGCTACAGAAGTAAACAAACTCCTTGACTCAATAAAATTGCAGAAATAAAATGGGTTGCCTCCCATAAGCGCTTTTCTTTAACGCCTTTTAGCTAGGCACAAAGCATGCATCAAGTATTACCAAAGACATTGAAATCTCCCAACCTTTCGGTGGGATCGTCCTTCTTAATTGGAAAGAAGAACCTTCGATTAATAGGGTATTGAATTTCATAAACCCATACTTTGCATTAATAAATACTCCATTGTTCTTTAAAAAGGGTCTTCCAAGGACAATATTACCAGGAGATTTTGCAAGAATCATAAAATTAACAGGGACAGTCTTATTCTGAATAGTAACCTTAACATCGTTAATAATCCCTATACTTTTTATGATTGTTCCATCCGCATGAAAATGAAAAACAGGGTAACTAACCATATTATCATATTTTAATAAATCATAAACCATTTTTGGCATGATGGACATTGTAGAACCAAGATCACAGTAGGCACGGAACTTTTCATTACCAATATTAATCTCAATGAATGGTTCCCAATCATTTTTTAACTCAACTAAAGGTTGTTCTTTAAGATTATGGCTCAGAGTTAAATCATCAATTGACTTTTCTATTTTATCTAGCTTAGCGAATACCCAGTTTCATCCACCATTGGAAAAATTGCCAAACCACTCAAAATATTATGAGCTTTCATTGAATCAATCTCAGAAAAGGTTTCCCCTACCATGGTATCTAGAGCAAGTTGATAGACAGAAAATAAACCATGGTAGAAATTTTTATAAGAACTCTCAAATCCATCTTAGGTTGCACCTTCTTGTGCAATTCCAAAATTCTCGCCCAGGCATTCCTAAAGGATTCCCCACCTTTCTGCCTAAAAGTAATAATTTCTCCCACAGGTGGCACTACGGAAAAGGAGCAGAGCTAGACATGATAACTAACAGAAAACAAAACTGAAAATAAACTAAATGCAAGTAACTAATTTTTTTGTGTTTTTGATAATTGAAAGCAAACAAGATAAAATAAAATAAACTAAGCAAGACAAAAACAAAGTAAAGAGATTGGAAGCGTGAAACTCCCCTTGCAGAAGACTGCTGTCTCCCCGGCAACGGCGCCAGAAAAAGCTTGATGGCGTGAAACACACGCTCGTTGGGAGACCCCAAGAGGAAGGTATGATGTAGTCAGCAGCAAGTTTTCCCTCAGAAAGAAACCAAGGTTATCGAACCAGTAGGAGCAGCAACTCTTCAGAAGGTTGTTGTGGCGCCGTACTCGATCACCAACGTGGAATCTGCACACAACACAATCAAACTACTTTGCCCCAACGAAACAGTGAGGTTGTCAATCTCACTGGCTTGCTGAAAACAAAGGATTAAACGTATGGTGTGGAAAATGAGTATTAAATTGCAGAGAATGAAAAAGGAACAGTTTGCAGTTTGTGGTTGTTTAATCAGTGTAAAAGAATGGACCGGGGTCCACAGTTCACTAGTGGTGTCTCTCCATAAAAGATAACTAACATGTTGGGTGAACAAATTACAGCTGGGCAATTGACAATAGTGAGCGCATGACAATGCATATACATGACATGTGACTACTATGATATTTAATTGGGCATTACGACATATACATAGACCGTTATCCAACAGCATCTATGACTAATAATCCACCGCCGGGTTGTCATCCGAGTCCCCCGTTGGTATTAAGTTGCAAGCAACGGATAATTGCATTAAGTAAAGCGTAATGTAAACAAACACATATGCCCGTGGACATAGCATCGTTAGGTTATCCCTAGTGGCAACAGCACATCCACAACCTTAGAACTTTCTGTCACTGTCCCAGGTTAAACGGAGGCATGAACCCACTATCTAGCATAAATACTCTCTCTTGGAGTTACAAGCATCTACTTGGCCAAAGCATCTACGAGTAACGGAAAGCATGCAAGATCTTAAATAACATATAAGATAGATTGATAATCAACTTGACATAATATTCAATATTCATCGGATCCCAGCAAACACAACATGTAGCATTACAATAATATGATCTTGATCATGTAGGGCAGCTCACAAGATCTAAACATGATGGCACAAAGTGGAGAGACAACCATCTAGCTACTGCTATGGACCCGTAGTCCAAGGATGAACTACTCACGCATCACTCCGGAGGCAGGCATGGCGATGTAGAAGCCTCCGGTGACGATTCCCCTCTCCGGCAGGGTGCCGGGAAGAGGTTCTGAACCCTCCCGAGCTAGGGTTGACGCGGCGGCGTCTCTGGAACTTTTCGTGGATATTTGCTCAGGCACTTAGGGTTTTCGCGTCGGGGGGAATAAGTAGGCGAAAGGGCGGCGGCTGGAGACCCCCGAGGGGCCCACACCACCCTAGGGCGCGGCAGAGGGGGGCCCCGCGCCCTAGGTGCGTGTGGGGCCCTGGTGGCCCTCCACTGTTGCTCCTTTGCTCCGTCAGGTGTGTTCTGGTAAAATAGGGACCCCCGTGAAGTTTTGTCCAATTCCGAGAATATTTCTAGACTAGCTTTTCTGGAATACAAAAACAGCAGAAAACAGGAACTGGCACTTCGGCATCTTGTTAATAGGTTAGTCCCAAAAAATGTATAAAAGTGATATAAAGTAGATGCAAAACATGTAGCAATTGGTATAAAACAAGCATGGAACATCAAAATTATAGATACGTTTGAGACGTATCAATCACCATCCCAGATATCTGTCACAGTTGAGCTTTTTTCAATCACAATGACATACAAGTCCCAGTACTGGATGACAAGGCTAGAAGAACCAAACCATTGGTTTTCAAAAAATTCACTTTCCTGCCATTACCAATCTTCCACCAATACCCTAATTTAGCAGCTTTAGCAGCCCAAAGGACCCCCTTCCAGCGTGAAGCAAACTCGGAGGCACATCTTCTGGCCCGCACGTCTACTTCCATGGGTTTAGGCAGACATGCGTGGTTTAACCCCCCAGGTGATTTGGGTATTGCTGTAAACATTAAAAAACATTTTTTGACCAAAAAACATTATCCGTACTACTATTAAAAAGCAAACATTATAGGATACATTAAATTTCAAACATTCAATTGTCAATCACCGATCCAGATTGTCCCAACGTCGAGCATCAAACATTGTACATCCTAAGAGAACCGTTTTCCTCTTTTTCCCAAACAATCCAATCCGGACTAACAACAAGTTAATGTGAGAAGTCAGGTCTACAAGCCGCCGCACCTTGGAGACGAGTTCTGATCGCCGCCGGCCACGTACTGGTACACCGGCACGTGGAAGAGGCTCGTGCTAAAACGAAGCATCCCCTGTTCTTCCGCCTGAGCACGTCTACAACTCGGAGCAAAGCAAGGAATATATCGATGGATTGGCTTCTAGCCAAATACGTTGTCGGCTTTCAAGCCGTGGGGCTCGGTAGATGAAGATAGAAATAGAGGGTGACTGAGGAGAGAGCAGTCAGGCGGCGGCGGCTGCTCGGAAGCTCAATCGTGACAATGGCTGGGCATCGTGGGGTTCAAGAGTTTCAGTGGGATACTGCAGCGACGTTGGGACGTGCTCCGTCGTCGTCCCGGAACGCCGCCTCCCTGCTTGCTGCCGCCCGCTCCCATGCCCATGAGCACCGCTCCGCAAACTCCAATCCAGCCTAGCCCCATGTAGCTCTTCCATGCAAAACCCTCACCGCACGCGACTGATGTGCGAGAGGTCGATGCTGGAGTCACGGCATGTTCAAACCTCGTTGTCAACTTCGAGGATCACCTTTGCACCTGAGAAACAATGCAGTCCTCGCTGCAGCAAGCAGTCGATCCCTTCAATATATCATGCATCTTCCATGGTTGCTCACTCATTGTTAATGACTCTCTTCTAGTATTACGAATTCAGAGATGCTACACAGTTTCAGATCCTCAAGTTACAGAACGAATCCACTGGATACAAGCACAAGTGTGCTGAATTGAGGAGGAAAGCATGAAGGGGAAGTAGGGTCGAGCCAGGCGGGAGAGAAAGCCGCCGGTGCTGTTTGGCCATGATCCAACTTGGATGATTCTTCGATGGCCTCCTGCCGTGTATAAGTAGCAGCGCTAGAACCTGGGCTCGGCCCATCGGTGCCAGCCCGTCGCAGCAGCTCAACAACGGGTAGGCAGGCGAGGGTGCTAACACCCCTCCCTCTTTGAAACTCGGCTTGTCCTCAAGCCGAAGCTTCCGGTGATATCGAAGGACTAACTTGCATGGATCCCATGGCACATGAAGTTCCTTGCTCTTGCAGGAGTCGCCAAGGCTGCCTTCACGGTAGTAGATGAGGTCGGTGTCGACTGTGTCGAAGTAGAGTGCTTGGTTGAGGTAGTTGTAGGAGTCAGCCGGAATCTGGTTGATGAAGGCAATGTAGTAGTCATGTTTGAAATGGACTTGGTTGGAGAAGGCTGCTCGAATGACATCCCTCCCTCCTTGAAAGAAGCTTGTCCGCAATTCGTGGAAAGTTCGAAGACATCCACAATCCATGCCACCAACCAGATCTGATATGCACCCCCAAGGATTGTTGTCCAACCACTGACTAAGTTCACCACTCCCCTCTGATTTCTCATCCTCATGCCAGTGCACATGTGGAAGCTAGAATTGAAAGAAACATCAACACACTCCTATTTCAAGAATGGTTCCAGCAAATGTTCTTCACCACTAGAACGAAAGGCATCAGGAACATTGTGCTTGATAACATGATAAGATAGGTGCCCATCATGGAAGTATGTTTCCACTTGATAATGACTAGAATAAAAGTACTTCATGTAGCTTGGAATCTTGCAAACTTGACATGTTCCACTTGCACATAAGTTGTATGTTGACCCCTGCAGCTCAAGCATTGCTATTGGATGAATTTTGTATACCTGATAGCAATTCAGTTGGTTCAGTTGTTGAGACTCGGTAATTACAGGTTCAGATAGCAATGTGTTGTAGACATTGAAGACTGAAAAGCTAAAACAGCTTAGCTGCTGCATGTGCGGCACCTCCATTTGCACAGGAAGCCAAGCACTGAATATGCTCACAATGTCGGTCAAAATAACAGTTCTAACCCACCAATATTCCATGTAGTTTAGAACAATAGACTGGATAATGAATAGCAGAGCATCTCGTGCAATTCCAGGTTGTGCACTGTGCCAGTTCCAACTGTGTTATCCATCAGAAAAACAACATCATATGATCTCCATGTATCAGCAAACGAATTATACTTGAGGGAATAATCAGGACACACCCCTGCGATCATGCTCTGGTTGCCAAGATACCAATCAGGCAGGATAATGTGCAGCTGAAACTGAAAACCCAGGTGTAAGTCCTCTTGTTCCCACACCAAAGATACTAGCAGTATATGTGAGTTCTTTCGTCTCTTTGGAAAACTGGCAACTATCATCCTGTGACCAGCAGCATTAACTAGCATTTTCAGTTGAGAACAATTCATAGTACAAAGTAGCCGAGACACAGAGTCACATGCAATCAAGTAAGGACTTGATGATTGTGCAGAATACTTCTAGCATACAACAAGCAAACAAGCAACAATTAACATCCATGTATAATATTCAGTGAATATCCTCCACGTAAATATGATCTGTATCTAGAAGACAAACAATGTTACCACATTCAGGAGTTGTGGAAGATGGCTTGTTGTAGCACTTGCCAGATGAAAGAGACACAGAGTCATTGGATCCAAAAACCTTCAGACTATGGAACATTAGTTTCTTGAGATAATCATCACAAATAGATTCGAAGTAGAAAACCTTGGCAAAATAAGAGACAACTGCTTGTCCAGGATCCCATGGTGACAGAACGCATTCATCACCTGTCAATGTCGATGGTGTCGAGGACATACTCCTTCAGAGTTGGTGGTGAGGACGCAAACACTACATGAGCGGTCTCTGGGTATCGGGGCAGGCAAACCATCAAACATGTGGTGGGCGTCGAGGCAACGCCACTGATGGCCTGGTCGACAGTGGTCATGTGCACCCTAGGCATCGTTGTTGGGGCGGGTGTTGACCTCGACTCGAGCATGTCATGACCCAGGCCTTCAATCGAATAGGTCGCGGGCACAATGGTGATGGAGCCGGTCGAAGCAGAGTGGATGTCCTTGAGGCCGTCCTTGACAATGGCGGATGATGCTGCATCGACGGAGACGACGTGGCCGTCGAGATGGTCGACGACGACAGAAGTCGATGCCCCCAAGCTGCATAGCGCCTCCAGGATCTCTTCATGCCTTCGTGCCCTCCTTCGTGCCTCCAGTCCAGCCTGTAGAACATCTCCCACACATCCTTCTCCCAATTAGACATGGCAGCCCACTTCTCGTCGGTAAGGAGCGCCCTTCGCAGTTCTGCTAAAGGCGGGTAGACCTCGTCCATGGCCCAGTCGGGGCCGAGCTCCTCCTTGGCTTGTGAGACGGTGGTAGTGGTGAAGCCAGGGGATGGCGTGTCGACATCGGAGAACACATTGACGGTGGTGCTCTTGGCAAGGAACTTCTCAAGCCAGAGATCCATGGCGGAAGGGGGAATTCGTGGAAAATTTTGGGGGGGAAATCGGAGGGACAGATTGGGGGGAAATTTCAGGAAGGTTGATTGGCTGGCTCTGATACCATGTTTTAACGACTCCCTTCTAGTATTACGAATTCAGAGATGCTCCACAGGTTCAGATCCTCAAGTTACAGAACGAATCCACTGGATACAAGCACAGTGCTGAATTGAGGAAGAAAGCATGAAGGGGAGGTAGGGTTCAGAGCTAGGTGGGTGAGAAAGCCGTCGATGCTGTTTCACCGTGATCCAACTTGGATGATTCTTCGATGGCCTCCTGTCTCGGCCCATTGGTGCCAGCCCGCCGTAGCAGCTCAACAATGGGTAGGCAGGCGAGGGTGCTAACACTCATCCGCTCCCACTACATCACCATGCTAAAACTGCAGGAGCCACAATACCACAATGAGATGGTGGAGAAGTGAGAGGTGGAGATCATGGAGCTACGACGCCGCCAATGTACAGAACTGCGCCGTCCTTCACAATGCCCAGCCCAGCTCTTCCACATCCGCCAGTACGGCAGTCCGCTCCCTCTCAATATCATCTGCTTCAGCTAGCTGCTCCACAAGATTTTCAGTTCAAGTATGCAAATAACCAGTCGATAGGCTCCTAGGACATTTGCAACGATCCATCTCTCTACTAATCCATCAATCCTAATTTTTCTGATAATCCATCTCATGTATATGACAGTATGAGGCACTGTTCTCTTTGTTGCAACTATCAGAGACGCTCTGTCGGTCACGCTGTAGACAAGAGGCCAAGTTGCGGACAAATTACTCGTTACCTCCTGAAGAGAGATGGTCAAAACACCGCTCTCCAACGCTCTTCGGTCTCCCTCAGATCATGTTCAGGTGCCGCCGTGTCAGGGACTAGTATGGCTATGTGAAGGAGTAGTATTAGTAGGTAATAGTGGTTTAGTAGCCCTCAGGGTAGTATTGGTATTTCATCCTAGATGTCATGTCTTTATCTAAAAAAAAAATCCTAGATGTCATGTGTAGCTGGCCGCACTTGTTATAAGCCTACCTTGTATCATATTGCAATCAATGAAGAATATGAACCCTAATTCTGTTAGTTTATTTGTTGCAATTTATCTTACTTTTATTCTTGCAATTTACTTGTTTTTATCAACGTTGTGATATTGCTTATCGGGAACTTATTAGTTGACCCAAGATAAGGGTTAAATCGGCCGGTTTATCAGTATATCGGCCGATTTATCGGCTTATTGGTCGATAAATCGACCGATTTATCTTATCGGTCAGACACCGGTAAGCGATAAATTGGTCGATTAATCAGAATATCAAAATATATCTTGAATATTGGTTTTTATAAACGATTCCTCCCAAATCTCTGTTATCTTTGATCCTCCTCATGTCAGATCCATTGTGGTCCTGACAAAGTGGTATCAGAGCGGTCGATTCTCATACCAAAAAAAAATCCCCAGCGGCTTCTTCTTCCTCTTCTTCCACTACCACAGAAAGGCCTTTATGTGGCGCACGTTTTTTACTTTCTGTGGCGCACCTGGAGGATTTCTGGGTGCGCCACAGAATTCTCGCCGCAAAAATTATTTCTGTGGCGCACCCAGGGCGTGCGCCACAGAAAGTTTGGTGCACGGGGTGCGCCACAGAAAGAGGTCGGCAGCACCCTATACAGAGGAATTCTGTGGCGCACTGTTCCTTCGTGCGCCACAGAAACTGGTGCGCCACAAAAAAAAAAGCGTGCGCCACAGAAATATGAAACAGAAATACCGGTATTTTTTCGTTTTGCTGTACAAATACAGGTATATACAGGATTTATACAGGTTTATACAGAAATACAGGTATATTTGACAGGTATATAAACAGACAAACACATTAATCAATATGTCATCACACATATTACTTAGTGCCCGATCGAGATACATATATACACATAGTCACAAAAGAGCCGAATGTTTCATCATTTCACACTACACATTACAAATCAAGTGTTCGCCGCCTAACTATGATCAAATGTAGTACACATCGGTGATGATGGTGAGCAAGAGCGCGCGGGAGCATGCATGATCATGGCGTCCTCTTCTTGAGCGGCGCCGGGAACGGTTGATAGCCTTCTTTCGTCTTCCACCCCTGGTGTCATTCTGTGCCTCTAGTCGTTCTTCGATATCCGTCTGACACAACCCTGAAGATGGATTGGGATATATATTGGTTAGTGATATAAATAGAGTATAATTTATTCATCTAAGTAGAGAGGCAAGACAATCAATCAATTGTCATGGTTGGAAATCATATGGCTATCCTATTTGGGTTTCATAGCATAGCATATATAAATATATAACCCTACACATGCACTTCTATAATACCTCTGGGGTAGTGGTAGGACCCTGATTTGTGAATGACATCGTCGAGGATGATCGTTGACAACTGCAGCCGGATGCGATGGAAGTATGTTCTGTAATCAGCATCGGTGAGAGAATCCGCCATTTTGGTGTATTCTGCGAGACCAGATGGAATCTTCATTTTCTCGAAATCCCGGACAATCGCTTTAAGGTGATGGAGGGCGTAGTAGGCCTCCTTCACGCTGCCATCCAGTTGCTTGATGCAATGGAAGCCGGTCCCATGCTGGAACTTGTGTGTGTTTTCGTCCGTGAAGAATTCCGACTTCTTATGGAAGGGGCCGCCCTTTTGGGCATAGACCTCGAGAGCGTCATCGAGAACACCCTTTATTCTGGTGTATCGTCTCGGCGTGGATTTATTCCCCAAGTCCAAATAAGTGGCAATGGACCACCTCGGGGATACGTAGATGAGTGCGCAGTACTTGTCCCTGCTCAACACAATTGAAACGGAATGTTGGACAAAGGATCAGCGATGGAAGAAATGTACAAGAAGGCATAAGATCCGACGGTGGCGAGCGGATGTGTACTTACTCGAAAAAGAAAGGCAGAAGAAGGGCGTTCTTCCTCTTGTTGGCCAGCATGACCCTTACGAGGTACTCCGTGGCCGTTTCCCGTGTCTTTGATCCTTCCACTAGATGGCTGTCGCGCATGTAGTAGGGATCCACTATCGCGACGTACGGGGTATCATCTCTCCTGATCTTCATCGCCATATCGAGCGCATATAGGCGGACCATGTTATAGTCTAGCCGTTGAGTGTGAAAGAGTTTGAAAATGTCCTCGTACGCTATGAAGAACACATCCGCGGGGTCTTCCTGGACGAAGTCCACCAGCTCGTTTGGCACCTTGACCGCGAACGCCGGGTAACTCGGCTGCTTGTCTTTAAGAAGGAGCTCCTCTAGATGCAAGATAGATTCCTGCAAGGCAATCATGGGTCCTTCTGCAAGGCGGAGCAAGTCCCCAGACAAGATAGGTTTACCAGCTTCATGAACTCGGGGGAAGCCATCCGCACGGGGTGGAATCGTGTCTTCAAGACCCCGGATCTTAGGAGCTGGCTGACTCGCAGAGGTGGAGGATCCTTTTCTCTTCCTGTGCTTCTTGTTCTTCATCTCTGTGGATTGTGGGGGTGAAGTGAACCTCGCTTTAACAGTTTCTTTCAGTGTGTTAGGGCTGAAAATGTTACCCGGTTGAGCTTGATGATCGCCGACATCCGGAGGCGTGTCGGTGAAGGCCAGGCGTTGTGTGCATGAAGTGGGACGAGCAGGTTGACCGCGGTGGTCGCGGAAGGGTTCTTCATCCACAAGAGGCATGTACATACCATCCATGCAGGCGCCAGTGTTGATGTAGTCATCGACGTTGACATCATTCTCCTCCTCCTCATTGTCGTCGTTGCCACCAAGTTGAGGTGCAACGGCTTTGTCCTAAACATAAACAATAGCACATCCGTTAGTCGGGAAAGTCGGAAAGTCGGGGAATTCGGAAAGTCAGAACTAACCTTGGACGGTTGCGGTGAAGATGTTCCCAACAACTGTTTGTGGCGGTTGGTGGCGGCGACGACCGGCGGTAGCTTCCGGCCGGTGGTGGCGGCGATCGGCGGTAGCTTCCGGCCGGTGGTGGCGGCGACCGGCGGTAGCTTCTGGGTGGTGGTGGCGGCGACCGGCGGTTCCTTCTGGGTGGTGGCGACGGCTGCTTGTGGCGCCGGTTCATCCTCAACAGCTTTTTGTGGCCGCCTCGACGGGGGCCGAACGACCTGGGGCCGGGGCCTCGAGGTGGCGCCGCCGGTGCGCCTGACCCCATGAAGAACATCCCCAGGACGAATCTGGGTCTTCGGCCATTCCATCATCCACTTCCCGCATTCGCCAAGCTTCATGTGTTTCTCGGCTCCCGTAGGTTGCGTGGGGGGGTCGATGTCATGGAACTCAGGCAGTACCTCGCTCACATTGACTTTCATCACGACCTCGCTCATTCGGGTGTTGTGCATATCGCGGGTCAAAGGTTGTATGATCTTGGCCGTTGCGACTTCCTTCAACTCGCCGCCGACCCCCACCCTATGCAGGAGTATGCAAGGCATGTCCTGGGAGTCAACACATGTTGGGCACCATGCATGAGATATGGCAGTCATCAAAGGCATATATAGTCATAGAAGATGTCGCGGACTAACTAATTAGTTACCTTGGTGATGGCGTCGAGCTCAGCTAATGTCGAGACAAGGGCACCGGTGCCGGCGGCCGGCCTATCATTCTCCGGCCGCTCGTGCGCATTATCATTATTCTCCGGCCTTGGTGTCTGTTGATCCACGACAGGGAGCACCGGTGGGGTCACCAGGACCGGCGACACGTTATTGCTGGAGGTGCTGCCGGCGAAGCTGGGCACGTGTATCGGCCCCTGTTGACCTCTCGCGTTCCAGGCAGCTAACCCCTCCATCAACCCAGGGGGTAACAACGTCCGGAGCTGCTCGTTCACCTTCTCGGCCACTAGCTTGTCCACCATGGTAGAGTCCACCTTTTCTTTCTCTAGTGTCTCCAGCTTCTTCCTTAGCTCGAGAACCTCGGCTCTATCTTTAGCCGGCTTCCTCCTCTCCTTTTTCTTGTCGGTGTCCGTGCTGTAGTACTCGATGAACTTCATCGACGTACCAAAGCCGGTCACACGGCCAGCTGACGTCGGCGGCTTTGACTTGTCCCTCCCCTTGAAAACGTTCATCGCCCGGTTGAAAGTCGTGTCCCACGGGCCGGCCTGAGCCTCCTGGGACGACGGGCCGGCCTCAGCCTCAGCCTTCAACTCAGCCTCCTGCGGACAAAGGAAATAAACGTGAACCCATGTAGAAATCAACGCAAATGGACTTTGAGATATCCGCGGTAACTAAGTTCCTTACCAGCGTTTTCTCGAAATCTAGCACATCTTTATAGTCGGTAACGAATTCCCCCGTCCCCGGCTTCAGATAGTAGCGGGACCGAACAAAGTTTCTAACTTGCTCGTCCGTGATTTTATGCCACATGTTCTCCTTCCCAAGTCTCGCAACCTCGGCATCCTCCTTGTCCCAAACGGGCTGTTTTCCTGCGTAACCGCCGCTTCCCAAATGGTGGTTACCTAAGTTCAGTGCCCGCATTTTCTTCCCCCACTCGGTCCATTTTTCAGCCTCCGGAGATGCCAAGGACAACTTCAATGCCTCGAACTCTTCTATGTCGATATACGGCTCTTTGGCACTGATCTCTTCCCAGCTAAGACCCTTTTCAATCTTCGCCTTCACCCGGCCACTCCAGCTGGTCAAGGCGGTGTTCATCTTCGTGATGGCGAAGTTGTCCACCTTTTTGTTTCCATCATCCGGGAAAATGTATCGTTCGTGAAGCTTCTTGAGGAGTTGTGTGCGCAAAGCCTCATTCTCCGCGCTCCTGAGGTCATATGTGTTGATCGACACGGTTTCCCGGAGGATGCACCCTAGTTGCATGCCGTACCCTTTTGCGATGTTCCTAGGCTCCTGTGGTTGGCCACTTAAGGAGACCTTAGTAAACGTGTCTGTGATGGGGGCCACCGCATTCGGTGTCCGGTCCTTCCTCTGCTTCTTATGCCTCTTAGCGGTCGGGTTACCACCACCACCGCCATCCGTGTGGTCGCCACCCCCGACATCCGTGTGGTCGCCGCCCTCGGTGGTGGTGGTTGCGTCCCCATCTCCGTCGGTATCCTCCGCATCCTCCATCTCTAACAAAAAGTCACCATCGCCGTCACGAGCCAGTTCGGCGGCCTCCGCATCCTCCATCTCTGGGTTATTCACTTCCCAGAACGGCTTGTTCTTTTCTCTAGCTTGTTCTTCAACGCTCATGTGCTTAGAAGGACCGGCCTCGGAGGACATGTTTGCACTGCATTGAAAAAGAGGAAAAAAGTTAGTACAACAAATATAACAAAAGCATCACTTAATTTAGTACTAAGATACCCCGGCCCATGCATTAGCCGCAATACCCCATATGTCCTATTTTTAGCAAAGTCATGCTAAATTTCACGAAAAATTTGGCATGACCTTTGCTAAAAATAGGACATATGGAGTACCCGAATTTGCCGGAACGGAAGTTAATCGACGTTCCGGCAATCTCAAGGGCCTCACGGGGTACCTGCAAACATTTCACAAAAATATCCACATCTCCGGCCGGCATCTCCACGACACGATGGTCGGAGCACAAACAACCACGACACGATGGTCGTGGACACATATCCATAATTTCTCACCACTTGTCGACGAGCTCCGGAACAGCAGCGCGTCGAGGTCTCCTCTTCAAACTGCATAGTACATAAAAATGTCAAAACTTGTGAATAAATTAACTTCTCACATGTGCTAAAGGCAAGCTCTAATTAACATCATGCTAAAAACTATGCAGCAAGCAACTAACACTATGCAGCAAGCAACTATGCAGCAAGCAACTAGAGCAAGCAAAGCATTAGCAACTATGCAGCAAGCAACTAGAGCAAGCAACTAGAGCATTAGCAACTATGCAGCAAGCATTAGAGCAAGCAAGCAAGCAACTAGAGCTACTATGCAGCAAGCATTAGAGCAAGCAAGCAAGCAAGCAAAATAGGCAAAACAAGTTCCAAAACTAAAAGTCCTAGTATTGAGTCAGTTTTCGTGTAAAATGGAAAGGAAATACAAGGACGCCTGTAGCATTTTTCATCATAGATAGAACTAGAAGAGTTGTATGGCCTATGCATGGTACTAGCATGGTAATGCGCTAATTGAGGTAACAAATTCAGGCCGTGTACTAGGATGTCGAACATGACCTGCACGTCCTGGTATCCGCAGGTCTGCACGTCCTCGTGGAGCTTCAGTATGCCACCGTTTCCTGCATTACAATATACAGGTTCAGTTTCAGATAAGCTTTTTTTTTACGCTTTTTCGTTATTTTAGACGGTTTCAGATGTGTTCTTGTAAACAATCATCCGGTAGTACAAGGCATAAACGTAACAGAATAAAACTAATCCGTACTTAACATTGCAACTGAAAATATTGTACCAGTATACACTACAAAATTATTTAGGAGGAAAAAACTTGACACATTGCTTTCAAGGATCATAGCAACCGGAGCTTCTGCACCATTCCAAACTGATGAAAAGGCACCACAAGTTACTCCAATCCACCCAAATGGATGGCCAGAGACAAAAAGAAGGCCTCTGCCGTAAGAGATGCAAATGATCAATGATGTCCATGGTACTAGACCCAATTGTTTTATCGTAGTGTGCAGAGGAAATGTGGTGATACAAAAATAGATCATGTGGTGATACTCATGTGCTGCAGTGTGCAGAGCAATGGGGGTGCAGTGCAGACATGCCGGCGGCGGAGGAAATTAATCGAACACCTTGCGTGCAGCCGGTAGGGGATGGAGGAGGGAGAGAGGGGGGAAGCACACCTCGGTGAGGGGGAGGGAGTGGAGGTCGAGGGCGTCTGCAGGAGAGGGGGCAATGGCGGCGGACGAGGCTGAGCTTGGAGGAGGCGGCGGCCGGTGTCGAGGTCGCAGGGGAGGTCGAGTTGTGGCGGCCGGTGTCGAGGTCGCAGGGGAGGTCGCCGGGGAGCAGGACGCAGGGGAGCAGGACGCAGGGGAGCACGACCGGTGTCGAGGTCGCAGGGGAGGTCGCCGGCGGCGAAGGATTGGGCGGGGGCGGCCGCCGTCGACGGTGAGGACAGGGGAGCGAGCGAGGGCGCGGCGGTTGAGGACTTAGCGAAAATTGGAACGAGAGAGGCAGCGCGGGGGAGGGCCTACATGTAAGCGGGTGGAAAAAATTTCTGTGGCGCATCCCTAGCGGATGCGCCACAGAATTCTCATATTCTGTGGCGCATCCCCTTCATATTCTGTGGCGCATCCGCTAGGGGATGCGCCACAGAAATATGTGGCCTGTAAGTTTAAAATATGTGCTGTGCTGTAGTTTGACAACAAAAGCAACTTATCTCAATGGTGTATTCTTCTGAAACATGTACTTAGACAGCCAGGTTCGAATCCTGGTTGTCTCATTTTTTTAACATTTTTAAAAAAAAATATTTTTGGTTCAAAAAATACACACAATGTCTTTAAAATATTGGTCTTGCATTGTCTCACACCAAATGTCTCATACATATTCATTCATACATATATATGTCTCCATTGTCTCTCACACACACACACAAAATTAAATACACCAAAAAAGTCTCTTCTTCGTCTCGGTTCCGCGAGCTTGATTCTTTTCTTTCCCTTCTTCGCGGTTGAAAACTTTAGGCCGGTGACCTTGAGATTTCTTCGCGTGAACGGACAACCTTTGGTAGGTAGGGAGGTCTTCCTTCTTTGTGTACTAGTAGTAGGCATGTCGAAAAACTTGTCGAATTCCTCCTCGATCTTTGGCTCGTTGTCCAAGTCTTGCTCGGTGGCGCCTCCTTCCATTCCGATGATGCTCCTCTTGCCCCTCCTCACGACAACACGGTTAGGCTTTGACGGGTCGGTAATGAAGAAGCATTGCTCAACTTGGCTAGCGAGTACCCATGGCTCATTTTTCGCGGAGGCGTTCTTCGATTTGGCATCGGGTATTACCATGGTGGTGAAATACCGGCCTTCTTTGACGACGTCCTTGGCCCATCTTACACGGAACATTGGCACCAACTCTCCACAGTAATTGAGCTCCCATATGTCCTCAATCCTTCCGAAATATCTTTCCTTGACAGTTGCCTCCTCATCGCCGTAGGATAGCATAGTTACTCCTGAGTTTTGATATTCCGACTTCTTGTCCTTTTCCTCGGTGTAGAATCTGTAGCCGTTGATGTCGTACGCCTGATAGGTCTTTACGTTGTGCGAGGGACCCCGTGATAAGGAGAATATGAGTCTTTCATCTTCCGTAGATGGTGCTTTGTTCTTTGCTAGCTCCAGTTGCTTTTGCTTGAACCAACGCGTGAAGCTAGAGTTGTGCGCTCTGGTTACGTCTCCCTTCTTCCTCGGCCGGCCCAATTTGATGTAATGTTGCTCGAGTAAGCATTTGTGCTGTTCCAACCAAGTTTCGATCAATTGTAAGTGTTGTAGCGCGACCCGGTGAGCCCTGTTGTCGGGGGAATACTTTCTGGATTAACCCGCGGCCCAGTGCGACTTACTTACTCGCACGGACAAAGGCCCACTTGGGAGCAAGCCCAATATTGAACCGCCATAAGGGGAAAGATCTAGAAGACATATCCCGGAGGACGTGAAGACCAAGTAGTCTCCGAGTAGGCCTCTGTGGACGTATTCCTTATGGGGGAAGTTTCCTTTTGTAACCTAGCGAGCCTCTGTGTATATAAAGAGGACTCGCAGGACTTAGAGCGGGTCAAGCTATCAAGCCCTAAACCCTAGCTCATACGGCGAGTACCAGATCGGATCGCCTCCATTGTAACACCTCGATTATCATATCAATACCAATCTAGGGTAGGCAGGAAGTAGGTCTTTTACCTCACATTGAGGGGGCCGAACCTGGGTAAATCTGTGTTGATCTTTGTTCCTGCGATCCCAAGCTCGGAGATGCTTGACTCGCGTAATCCCACACCTACGAAGTCATCTATGACACCTGACGTGACAAACCCACGACAGTTGGCGCCCACCGTGGGGCCTGCGGTCAAAAGCGTCACGTTCCGCGCAGGATCGAAATCAGGCTTCAAGGACATCGCCATCGGCCAAGTTGAAGACATCAATGGGGTCCCCTTCATCGACGACTCAGAGTGGGGACCCGAGGCAGATCGCATCGAGTTTGGATACATTGTTCCCATCGGATCAGTAAAAGTTTTCGTCGGATCCGTCAGTCGCAGATCTATATGCGACTCAAGGAAGCGAATCGGTGAAGGAACTGCGGCCGGTCAGGGTCCGCGTGTTGGAGGAGCTACAACAAGCTACGGCAAGACTGCCCATCCCCGTCCCGTCAAGACCTGTTTGGGGATCTCTACCAAATCAGGAAGGAGACCTCAAGATTGAAGAGATTGAAGCTATCAGGACGGAACTCTGTGAAGAGGCACAAAGACTCGCGGCTGAGCGCGAAAAACTCCAAGAAGAAGGTCGACGACTCCGTCGCTGCCAGCCAAAGCACCAGGCGGTCGAACCAAGACGACATCTGAGCGCAAGAAACTCCAAGAAGAAGAGTGGCGACTCCGTCGTTGGCAGCAAAAACATCAGATCAAGATGGACAGAGGAGAGATGAAATCACAGTTCCACGGCGACCCAGAGAGCAACGTGCACGCCGCGATAGGGATATTGTCAAAGATAGCACCGGTTGGAGACACAGCTGATAAGGAAGCTCGCTATGCGATCGACCTACTGCAAACCGCTGCTTTACAACAAGCAAATATGTATGGAGTCACGCCCAATGAGCCGCAAAACGAGGTATCATGGGGAGGAGAAAGTGCAGCGTCGAAGAAGTGGTCAACCAGCTAGCAGGTTTGCAGGTATCATTGGAAAAAGAAAAGAAGATAGAAGGCGAGTCACGGACGTCCGGAGCGACTCAGCCATCCCAGATTGAAACTGATTCAGATGAAGATTCAGCGCCAGTAAACTCCTATTCATTATTGAAAGGACCAGCATGTTTTGGAGAGGAAATACGGCTCACTCGTTTCCCCCCGAACTTCGACGAGTCGCAGCGAGTCACCACCTATCGCAGTGACCAAGACCCTGCCTTATGGATAGAAGATTACGAGGCAAGCATAACAGGGGCTGATGTGACTCAAGAAATACGTGCGAAATACTTCCACTTGGCAATACAGGGAGAAGCTAGGGATTGGCTGTTAAGGCTGCCATCAAAATCAATAAGCACATGGGAAGACTTGAAGGACAAGTTCATCGCAGATTCCAAACAGAAGATATGAAAAACCTTAGACAATGCATTCAAAAAGAGGACGAATCAAGCGGCGACTGGATCAAGAGAATCGCGGAGATCCTTGGCTCCGCCAAAAACTTAACAGTACAAGCTGCAATACAAGCTATGAGAAAGAACTGTAGATTTGAGCCGTTGGTGCACAAATTAAGTCGCGCTGAGCACAAGATTGATAGTTTCGACCAGCTTTTGGCAACAGCTGACAAGTACGCAAAGACAGATAAAGGGACAGGCGGCTTATCACAGAACCCAACAGGGAAATTGCAAGTCGCGAAACTGAACATCGCGCACACCAGATGCAGGAGCAAGGGAGTGATAAGGCCTTACTCCCTAATAACTGCAAGGGGATCTTCGACGTGCCTTGCGACTTACATCGCAGGAGAGATGGCAGGCCAGCGGGTCACACAAAGGCGCAATGTCATTATTACCGGAGGTGGAAAGAAGGCGACACGCCAGATACGGCTCGCAGCAATCGATGCAGCACAAGAATAAATCTAGCTCTCGTCAAGGGCCTGACGTTTTACCTAGAAGAAACATAGGACAGTTTCATACAGTGGAAGTACAAACAACGGATGGAAGCCGGAAGAGCGGTCAGATTTCAACGCCAGAAAGGTATCGTCGCTGGACAGAGCAATCGGTTATTTGGAGTCGCGGCGATCACCCCCCAGAAGTAAGAGATCCAGGACAGCCAGCTCTGTGGTCACGCCTGAAGTCGCGGGATACAAGTTAAGTAAGGTCCTAATGGACGGAGGAGGAAGAGTAAACATCCTATATCAAGACACGCTCCGAAGAATGAATATACCCGAGACGAGGCTGCGACCATCCAGGAAAGAAATTCAAGGCATAATCCCAGGAGCTGTTACGCGACCAATCGGAAAGATAACACTTGAAGTTAGCTTTGGAACAGAGCGGAACTTCCGCACAGAGCTCCTAGACTTTGAGGTTGTAGCAGTCAAAAGCTCATATCATGCGATCTTTGGAAGAGAAGCCTATGTCAAATTTACCGCTCGCCCCTGCTACGTCTACCTACAGTTAAAGATACCAGGACCAAACGGTGTTATTACAATATATGGAGACAGGCAGAGAGCGTTAGAATGCGAGAACGCAGGCTCAGTACTCGCAGAAGAAGCTTGCATCGCCAACCTCTCACATGGATATCAGTCGCAGATCGGTAATCGCAGCTCAAAACGAGTCGCGTTGGAGGTACCGCGGAAGCGGCCAACAGGATGCAGCCACCGGATGGTAAATACCCACCGAGAAGTCGCGCATCAGCAAGATAATGCCCCAGAGGTCGCTTGATACAAAAAGAAGACAAGAATGGCGCATGTGCATAGACCCAGCCTCGATCAACAACCCCAGCCAAAGGGCTCAGTTATCGTGAGTCCTTACAAAGCAAACTCAACTCAACATAAGTCGCAGCTCAGTGCGGCTAATCGCCTAACAAATTGCTCTCTGCTTCAACATGAGACATACATCGGAGCTATCATGCTCGACCCGAGTCGCTTTTAGCGACTCAAAATTGAACCAATCAGGTGTTCAACCCACTCCGTTAGGAGTATTAATTCGCAACTAAGTGCGATGAGTATCAAGTATGCATGGCCTGCGGGGAATAGAAAACCCGCATTAAAGGGCCTGCATCATCCTGTAACACCCTGTAAAACATCGAGTGATTATGAAATAAAGCCGGCACCCTTGACATTCAAGGGTTTGTCGTTTCGCCTCAACTATCATTGAGTCGCTGAGTCTTTTGAATTTCATATATCACTGACCCTTGAGGGCTCCTTACGAGCATCGCGAGTACCAATCGCACCTCAAATTTTGCCAAACTAGTGGCAATCCTTAAGCTAGAAGCGTCTTGCATTATGCGGCCAAAGTACTGGGGTGTGGCGTCAATCGAGCTTGATTGCCTATCATGGCCGCTCTCGACCCTGAACACACATGTTCCTAGGAAATACTGAGCCGCGCGAGCGTCTACTTAATGGAATTATCAAAAAAGAACCTGCTTATAGGTCACAAAATACTGTTTATAATACATGAATGTCTTACAGACTAACGGGCATGTCCCACATTATTTATTTTTCCTCTTCCGAGCTACAGGAGTGGGAATTGGCGCGGCTTGTCTCGCAGTTGCAGTCGCAGGTGTCCTAATAATCAGGGCGCCGCCAGACGAGCAGAAGGGCCACCAGATACTGTTGCTGGAGTGGCAGCCCGAGATGACTCAGCTCCTGTGGACTTTTCCTTTGACACCTTGCTCCCATCAAGATTGAATTTATCGAGATAAGTGCCCAAGTCTAAGTTATCAACAAATTTTGTGGCATATCCGCGCATCCCTTTCCAGATATCGAAGTACTCGCTTATTGGCAGTTCAGTATCATCCGCGCTCATCGCCAGGCCGTGGCGAGCAACCTTGCCAACATCTATCTCTGGATAATATGCTCGAGCAATGTCAAGACATGCGCGGCTCCGGCGCGAGCAGAGGATCGTTTCCAATCAGAGACATAATGCGGAGCCTTGAGCAGTTTATTTATCCAATACTCGCAAGATGTTGGGCCATCAGTCGCAGGAGAGATTACCGTCATAACTTCCTTGGTAACCTTTAAGAAGCGCTGGCTGAAGTCAGACAGATATACCAGTTGATCCTTCAAGTTGGAGCGGGACACTGGGGCCTCAGGCCTATGTCAAGAAAGAAAAGGCAAGAAACAAGTCAGAGACTAACGTTGGTTACCCAAAATATGTATGATTAAAGGAATAAAAGACAACCAGCAAGCTGCAGGACGGCTGATTTGACCATGGAGCCAAAACCCTCAAAGGCTTTGAGCAGCGAGTTATATTTTTCATCTCGCGCGGCGAGTTCCTTTGCGTGGTCTCCCTTCAGGCGATCAATCAATTCAGATTTAAGAGTCAGCCCTTCTCGCAAAGATCTAATGACTCGTCTTTCTCCATGAGTCGCTGCTGCATATCGGCTTCAAGTTCTTTAAATTGCTCTTCACAGGAGTCGAGTTGACCTTTGAGAGATTTTATTTCCTGATCTTGGTCCCTAATGACCTCATTATGCTGCTCCAGGGAGACTGCATCATTTCAGGATGGTCTATGGAAATGCCTTTACCCTTTATTGAGCCAGAAGCATCAAGCAAGGACAGTTCACGCTGAAAAAAACAGAGCAAAACGCATGGTAAATTATCCAGGAATTTGGGGGCTCGAGATTTGAAGCCAGGAAAAGAATCAACACCCCGTGCGATGACACAAGGTTTTGATCCTTGGGGGCTACGGTATATGTACCTGGCGACTTGAAGAAAATTGCTCAACTAAGCCGCGCAGCAGAGCAGCATGCTTGTCTCCAGCAGAAATTATGGCATCTGCGATTGACTTGGAACTATTTCCTGGAGCTGGAATTCTATTTTCAGTGATACCCTACCAGCAGCAGGAGTTGTGGATGGAGCTGCGACTGGAGTCGCGGCAGGAGCCGCATCTGCAATACCTTCCTCCAGGGAGGGCCTTGGATGAGTCGCACCATTACTGTTTCCCACGTTTTCATCAGCAGCATCATCCTCGCTCATAGCTGCTGAGAAGAAGTGGGATGGAATTAGACTTGGTATCCTCTTCAGACATGGCCCTGCAAAACATTGATGGGTTAATAAGCTGACCTAGCAGAGCCGCAACATTGAAAAGAAGGCGAACCATACCCAGAGGCGACACGGATACTCTTCATCAGGCAACCAGAGGAAGGAGAAGATAAACCTTGCAAATCTGAACCTACAGAGTATGAAAAGAAGTGGTGATCAGCAATTCCTTGCCAAAATACGCAACACAAAAGAAAAGGAGAGAGTCGCAAACAATTACCCGAGCTTATTGAGAAGCAATCCTTTGCAACAGCCTCGGAAGAAAGTAGCCTTGTTGGGATCAGCAAGTTTTAAAGATTTGGCAGTTCTTGTTTCTACCAGTAACGCCAAGGCTTTGCGACGTTTCTCAGGCTGCGCGGGGTCTTCTGAGCTCTGGCATAAAATACGTTCGAGGACCTGCGAGGCACCTCAGGAAGTTCCAGAAAGGTGTATTTGGAGTCGAGGACAGAGAGCGTCGGCCATTTGTTGTCCTCTTCAGAAGCGCTACCCTCGTGCATATCTGCATAACTCTTCGCCAAAGGCTGCGGCTTGCTTTGACGACTCAGCCGCGGTTCCTTGGTTCAAGTCGATCCTCTGAGGAAGAACCCAGAAATAGGGATCGATCTGAAAAGGAGCTCAGGTCAGAAATAATTAATTTTGGAGAAGGAATTTTCGAGGAAACAGGTGACAAGTAAACATTACCACAAAAGGCTTGTGCTCAGCCCAGAAGGGAGCAAGTCCGACGTTATCATACGAGTCATATCCTCGTCCGTCACTCGGCGAATGAAATTTATCCACTCCCCTTTGTCCCAATCTTCAGGGCAAGTACGATCGACGTCGTTTGCATGACAAGTGAAATCCACCATAAGCCGCGAGCGGCGACTCACAGGCTGAACTCGCCACTTAGTCCAGCAAGATATGAGATCTAATCCAGTGAGACCATGGAGTGTCAGCGCTCTCACCTTGTCTAGAAGGGATTCGATAAAGGGCAACGAAGAAGGATCAGGTTTAGAAGACAGAGCATCGGTAGCCTCGAAGGGAAGAGGAGACCAAAGAGGAAGAGGAATTTCACCCTCAGGAGAAGTGTTTTTACAATAGAAGAATGTCCTTTGCCATCCTTGATTTTCTTGGCAAGAGTTAGTTTTGGGAAATACTACCCCTACGGCGTTGGAAGGAAATGGCGCCGCATTGGAGAAAAGGACCATCTGTGGTTTCCCTTTGACTATTGCAATTGAAAAGAGCAAGCCAGAAATCTATTGAAGGCGGGATACCCAGATAATCTTCGCAGAGGACGTGGAAGTTGCTCACTTGCAACATCGAATTAGGGCCAATATCATGGAAGCGGAGACCTAACCGCTGCATCAAGGAGCGGAAGAAGAGAGAGCCGGGGGCTTGAACCCGCGCTCAACATGCTCCGCAAAATCACTACTTCTCCTGGTTGAGGTTGGGATTACCTCCTCACCGGCCGCCCGCCATTCGCATTGATCTTTTGGCGGAAGAAGGCCCCGTGCAGATAGGGATTCCAGGAAATCTTCGTCGACCCACGAGCCTTCCCAGTTGCACTTGCGGCGAGACATTTTCTCAGATTGATGGAGATCTCCACCGAAGGATTGTGAGTACGAGAAGCGAGATTGGAGGCGGCGGAAAGGAGCAGGGATGCGTAATGCAGGACTTGATGCAGAACGCTGGGAAAAACGATGAGCCAAGATAAATACCCAGACGCGGAAGACGTTTAGATCTGAAAATCAACCGTCAAGGCAGGTTAAGTCGCGTTCTTGAGCCGCCAAGAAGATTATAAGCCGCAGATTGGAAATAAGAAAATTGGAGTTCAGCTGGGATAATTCATGTGCGGCTCAGGGGTTTGTTAAGACGAAGAGCCTTCACTCGAAATCCAAGCTAAACTTGGGGGCTAATGTCGGGGGAATACTTTCTGGATTAACCCGCGGCCCAGTGCGACTTACTTACTCGCACGGACAAAGGCCCACTTGGGAGCAAGCCCAATATTGAACCGCCATAAGGGGAAAGATCTAGAAGACATATCCCGGAGGACGTGAAGACCAAGTAGTCTCCGAGTAGGCCTCTGTGGACGTATTCCTTATGGGGGAAGTTTCCTTTTGTAACCTAGCGAGCCTCTGTGTATATAAAGAGGACTCGCAGGACTTAGAGCGGGTCAAGCTATCAAGCCCTAAACCCTAGCTCATACGGCGAGTACCAGATCGGATCGCCTCCATTGTAACACCTCGATTATCATATCAATACCAATCTAGGGTAGGCAGGAAGTAGGTCTTTTACCTCACATTGAGGGGGCCGAACCTGGGTAAATCTGTGTTGATCTTTGTTCCTGCGATCCCAAGCTCGGAGATGCTTGACTCGCGTAATCCCACACCTATGAAGTCATTATGACACCTGACGTGACAAACCCACGACACCTGTCGAAGTCGTCCTTTCGACCCTGCATGCTGACAAAGGTTGAGCTGGTGCCCTCTCGGTGACCATATCCATTGAGCCTGCCGAAGTGTTTCCTCGTGGGGAGACCAACATCCTGGTTCTCGGTGCTTAGATAATTCTGGCAGAAGGAGATGCACTCGTAGGTTAGAAAGCCCTTGGCCATGCTTGCGTCTGGATGGGACCTGTTGCGGACGTATCCTTTCATGACACCGTTCATCCTTTCGAACGGCATCATGTAGTGCATGAAAGTTGGCCCGAGCTGCCTGATGTCATCAACGACATGGAGAAGGAGATGCACGCAGATATCAAAGAATGCTGCCGGGAAGTAAATCTCGAGCTCGCATAGTATCAGCACGATCTCTTCCTCTAGCCTGTCGAGCTGCTTCACGCCGATCGACTTCCTGTTGATGACGTCGAAAAAGTTGCAAAGGGCAAGCAGCGTATCACGGACGTGCTCGTCCATTATACCTCGAATCGCAATGGGAAGTATCTGCGTCAACAGCACGTGACAGTCGTGAGACTTCATCCCGCTAAACCTCTTCTTCGTTCCGTCCAGATATCTGCTTATCTGCCCCGCGTAACCATGAGGAAATTTGACTCCTAGGAGACACATGTAGAATTGCTCGAGCTCCTCCGGACTCATAGTGAAGCACGTAGCGGGAAGCACCACAGTGTTCTTCTTTACCCTTTTGCGGCGACCTTGAGTCCCTTCCGTCTGATCATCATCATCGTCATCGCTATCGGGAGCCTGAAGATCTTTCCTGACACCAAGCCATTTCAGATCGTATCTTGCTTTCGTCCCATCCTTGGTCTTTTCCGGCATGTTGGAAAGAGTGCCAAGCAGAGCCTCGGTGACATTCTTCGTAATGTGCATCATATCGAGGCTATGTGGCATCTTGAGGACCTTCCAGTACTCCAAGTCGTGGAAAACAGACCTCGCTTTCCATACACCCAGCAGCGGATCTACCTTCGGTCGTTTCTTTCCCGGCGCGGGGCACTCCTCCCAATTTTTCAACAGCTCGTCGATTTCTGTGCCGCTCCTCGGCCTCGGGGCTCCTTCGATCTCGTCCTTACCATTGAACAGGTCACCGCGTTTTCTCCACGGGTGATCCATGCGAAGCCACCTTCGAGCCCCTGGGTACACGGTTTTCGACGACCCGGGATTCCTTGGTAGCTGGAGATGCGGGGTCTTATCCATGCACCTGACACATGCGCAGAATCCGTGGCCTACCTGGGCCGATACATATGAGCAACCAGGATAGTCCTGCACCGTCGTGAGCAACGCGGCTCTCATGTCGAAATAATCTCCAGTGTAGGCATCCCACGTACGGGCTGGCGTCTCCCACAACGTGGCTAACTCCTCTTTCAACAGCTCGAGATACAGATGTATGTGGACACCTGCTTGTTTCGGCCCCTGAATGAGAATACTCATGTGTATGTACCTTTGCTTCGTGCACAACCACGGGGAAAGGTTGTAAGGCCATACAAACACGGGCCAGGTGCTATGCGTGCTACTCTGGTTGCCGAACGGATTGAGTCCATCGGTGCTCATACCGAGCCTGACGTTCCTTGCGTCGCCTCCGAAATTTCCGACGGCGTCCAACTCTTGCCACTGGCTAGCGTCTGAAGGGTGTGTAAGGATCCTGCCCTTCTCCGGATCTTCTTCGGGCTTCTCCCTTTCCGCGTGCCATTGCATGAGCTTTGCTTCCTTAGGGTCCACGAAGTACCGCTGCAGACCGGGAGTGATAGGAAAGTACCATACCACTTTTCGAGGAACTTTCTTCCCACGGCTCTTGTACCGTCCTTGGCCGCACACCGGACATGTGGTTCTGTCCTCGTACTCGCCCCGATAAATTGCGCAATCATTGATGCAGGCGTGGTATTTAACGTGCGGTAGGTCAAGAGGGCAAACGACTTTCTTGGCCTCCTCGATACTAGTTGGCAATGTGTTCCCCTCGGGAAGACGCTCGTGCAAGAATTGCATGTTCTTGTTGAAGCTCGCATCGGTCCATTTGTTTCCCGACTTCATCTCCAGAGCATCAAGCGTTACTTGCAAGCGCGTATCCTGTGGCCGGCACCCAGGATACAACGGAGTCTTCCCGTCTATCTCCATTTGCGCCAGCTTGGCTTTCTCTCTAACGGTGCTCGCGTTCTTGAGGAGCAGTTCTTGAACATGAGACTCCATCAAGGCCGACATTAGCGAGCTCTGCGGCGTGTTCGCGTCTTCTCCACCAACATCATGACCATGTCTGTCGGCATCTCCTTCGTCACGATCATCTTGCCCACCCTCGTCTTCAGGCGCAACATTTGATGTCGGCGCTTGGTTGAAGCCTTCCATGAAACCGCGCCTGAGAGGTGTTCCTCCAATTGTCCGGAATCAGGGTCGATCCATCTCACAAATTTGCAACTTCAACACGGACATCGTATCTGGCGCCCGTTGCACCGATTCATTTCCGCCTTCGCTTCTTCCTTGTAGTTGTTGATTCGATTGGAGCTCATCTTGATGACCATGGTCGCCTACGCGGTATACATATAGAGTATGTGTTATTAATTAGAATTAATTAACCGCAACATGCACACACACACATACAAGCTTCTCATGCGGGAAATCGGAAAGTCCGAAATGTTCGACGAAAAAATTCGGCATGACTTCCCCTAAAAGTAGGACATATGTGGTGCAAAAATTTACCGAAATGGAAATGAATCAACATTTCGGCAAACATCCATGCACCACGCCGGCGCAAGCAAAGATTCATGCAAACCACACACACAAGTTTCATGCCTAGATCCGTTCAACAATAGTTTGCTTCATGCAAACCACACACACAATCGCCCACCGACAAGTTTCTCACGCCTTTAACAAACATCCATCCAACAATACCCACCTAGTAGATCTAGATCCGTTGCCGAGACGTGACCGTGATCGATGAGAGAGAGTGTGTGGTGATGGAGAGAAAAATGTGGACAAAAAGATAGGAGAAGAATATATATGGAGTCTCTCCCCAAGCCCTCACCAATTATATATCAAATAAACTAGGTTTAATAACAAATAATGGAGAATAGGATGGTCAAAATGGCATGGGAGAGAGGAGGAGCTCGAGCTAGATGGGAGGATGAAGAAGGTCACATGGGGGTGCCACCTTTTTGTAGATTTGGGTCAACTTTCTGTGGCGCATGGTGTTTGATGCGCCACAGAAAGTTAACATTCTGTGGCGCACCGTGGCTGGTGCGCCACAGAAACCCAACTTTCTGTGGCGCATGATGCTGGATGCGCCACAGAAAGTTGGGTTTCTGTGGCGCACCAGCCACGGTGCGCCACAGAATTTCCCCAGATGGACCCTGGCCCAATGATTGCACGTGGGACCCACAGGAATTCTGTGGCGCATGGTGTCTCATGCGCCACAGAAGTCTGGCTTTCTGTGGCGCATCTGTGGACATGCGCCACAGAATGTTTACTTTCTGTGGCGCATGGGCAAAAGATGCGCCACAGAAAGTGGGAAATTTCTGTGGCGCACTAGCATCCATGCGCCACAGAAATAATTCTGTGTCGCACGAATTAATGGTGCGCCACAGACTGGCAACCTCTCTATAACCCTTTTCCTAGTAGTGTTCAATCAGTTTCACACCCATGGCGACCTCTCCAAGGGCAACGGCGCCAGTGGCGTGTCCATCTTTGATGAGACGTTCGTTCGGCAACACCACAACTTCGTCACGCTCCAACACCACCACTGCCCCGACACCATCATTCGGCTTCGGCATCACCAGCACAGCCGCCACATCTGGAAACGCCACTGGTTCACCCTTGTTTGGATCCACTGCATCAGCGCCCTTGTTCGGCAACACCAACACTTTGTCTCCAATTACCACTACTACAACGACAAGGACCAACTCTGCCCCGCTCTCCCCTGTTTGCTCAAGGCACCCCAGTACTGGTACCGCTTCTGTTGCCCCCGAGGTGTTTGGTGAAATGCCAACACCAAGCTCATTGCATGGAACACATGGTTCAGCTCCTGACTACCGTTCTGGGCATCAAACTCCAATTCAGTGTACATGTGTGCCCGACGGAAATAGCAACCTCAGCGAGAAGAATCTTGATGGAATGCCTCAAGCTTATGGTCTCCATAATCTCAATCGCCAAAATGTGTTCCAAGCAGATGGTACTGAGCATCACTACTATGTGCTACCAGAAACTTATCCCTTAGTGCGAGCTATTCCTCAGCCAGTGCTCGATGTATGTGATGAAGAAACAAAGGATTGCTCAAATGAGTTTGGTGATATGTCGCTAGCAGTCCGGAACAGCTTGCCATGTCCTTCCACAAAGCACCTAAGAATGCATCCAGTGAACAACTCAAAGGTTTTAGCACGACACCAGAAACTGAACACACTAGTGCTTGTCTGTCCATTACTAGATTTAGGGGTGTGCCTTGGCGCATGACCCCCCGAGCCCTGTTTTGACGCCACGCCATAAGCAATGCTAATAATTAACGGGTAGAAATAATTATATCCATGTATAAGACCAAGGACCAAATTACACAAATAATACACACAAAAGAGGTTCGTGCAATTACTATATGGCATGCAAGCACCAAGGCACGAATAGTGCAACGAATCGTCCATCTTGTCCTTCAAAATATGTAACTAAACTTCACCAGATCACTATATACACATAAGTCACGTAAGACGTTGAAGTTAGCCGTGGTGAGCACACCTAAATGACTCTTCCGTGCAGGTGGCGCTCTTGTATATCGTCAGCTTGAATCCAATTGCAGTTAGCTTGAAGACAACAGTGTCACGTTTCTCAAGGTTATACCGGAACACTACCTTCAGCCAATTGCTTCCGAGCACCAGTGCGCCGCCGTGTGTACTCACCTCCACCCACTCGTCGCAGAACTTGCATACTGACAAAGGCATGCAACACGGGAGTGGGGTCTGCAGCCAATCCATCAAAACCGCCTGGAATGAACGGGGGATAATCAACATGTGAATGTTTTTCCTGTCGATCTGCACGAAGAACCAATGCGGCATCGGTGCTCTAGCCACATGACTGATCACACGTTCATGACCATGAACATGCGCAGATTGCGGTAGGGCATCTTCCGCCCTCCCGGTCAGCTGCGATGGAACAACATAGCGGTTTACCGGAATACCGAGGAGCACGCCCCTGCACCGACGAGGTACGGAGACGACGCCACCCATAACATCCCGTCCAGTTCTCAACACCTTAAGTAGAAATTCAGCAATATAGATACATTAATTTCACACCGCAAACCGTGCGGAAGAACGCACCAACATGAGCATATGAAAAGCGTTCACGGATCAAGGAAGGGCAGTCGGGATTAAACACACTTACAGAGGACGGTAGAGGTTCAGCAGGTGGCATCGCCGTCAACGAAGAAAGTCCTTGCATCGACGTGACCAAGCTGGGAAATAAATCAAGCGCCAGCGCCGGCATGGGTTCCATCAAACCCGATTGCTCCTCCCAGAAGTCTCCGAGATAGCCCCTCCCACTGTTGTCACCGCCGACGCCATCACCGACGCGAACGCCGGTACCGCCGCAAAAGCTCTGGGAGGGCGAAAGCCGACAAGGGAGGGTACAGTGAACATCCGCGACAAATCCTCAGATCTTAGCTCACGTTTAGCAATGCCGGTAGACCACTCGCATTCCGTAATGATGGCGTCCGTTGGTGAAGGAACGTCGGCCATCGAAATCACGTTTAGCTCACGTTTAGCTCTGGGAGCGGTGACAAGGCATGGGAGCGAATGTGTCCGTGGATAGTTATATTGAAATCCAGTGTCATTAAGAAGAGGCAGCACGGACAAGTGTTCTTTCAGCCCTCCACGCAGGGTTTATTTGCGAGCTATGTACAGTGGCACGAATGTGATTTTGGTTCGCCGGTTTAAATGTCTTACATGATCCGGTCCCTCCTCCATCCCTCAAATTCACGGTACAAGCGCCGACATTATAAAACGCGATGCGCACCCAAATCCTCCGATTCTATTGACCAATACACTCTCCATTGGGTATCGACCACCAAACATCCACCTTCACTCTCAGGAATAGAAGGAAATGTCCAACAACAATAAAGCCAATGGAAACGGAAACGCCAACGGGGATGGCAAGATCTTCAGATCCAGTCTAAGAAAGGGCGAAGCGGCAATCATAGCTAACAATAACCTTCTCGTGCCGCCAGGCATGCAACTGCCACACGGCTGGAACATCGTCGTAGAGGGCTCGCTATCCCACCACTCCCCAACAACGACGGAGAGTGGCGAGATGCCATCAGTGAACTACGCTGCCTACTATCGCCGGAGCAGCTAGTCGACCCCAAATACTACAAGGACAATCCCAGCTAGAGAAAGATCATCAGATCGGAGTGGCTGGCGGTGGTAAACTACTACGGTTGTTCCGAGAGGCCGCCCATCATGTGGAACCAGCTGGAGCGACAATGGTGGTGGAACGACATACCACTCCACAGCGTGCTGGCGCGGTACAACTACCAGTCGTCGACACAACCACGACACATGTTCTGGATGAGACCACCTCAGCCAACGCCACGAGCCACATCATGCTCATGGTCGTCCTCAAGCCCGACGACCCCGCAGTCTCGATCCACGCCGCTACAAATCTCAAAGAAATAACAGCCGTGTACAACATCATCGTCATAGGAAACGTCGGTAAAAAGAGGCAACAGTACACTCATCGGAGAGACGCAGGTGCAAGAACATCGCGTACAAACGTCTAATCCTAAAGACGTGAACGAAGAAAAAGATCCGTGGCCGACGCAAATCCAGCCGAAAAAACATAAGAAGGAGCCGTCCGTTCCAATGTTCTGCTGACCACAGCCGCTGACCAATCAAGTTAAAACAGAATCATTGTCAACGCGGAAGAGTCGGCAGGCGACGACCTACAGCCACACGACCAGTACGATCAGAGGAAACGCCGATCAAGAATTATTTTTAGCTTAATCCCCGTTTTAGCTTCACATTCGTTCTGTCACGTAAATAAGGCAAACCCTTGATAGTCTTCCATACAGTTTGGGCACGGCACCGTTAGTCATCTTTGGTATATTTAAGAGTAAGGCTCGTTTGTGGGTCCTCGCAGGTGCCAAATGTTTGCCCCCCGTTTAAAAAATAGTCTTCCGTGCTATCGTCGGCATGTTATGTACATTCCGCTCCCGCGACAAGCGGCTCGTTCCTTACGATGTTATTTTCCTTGAAAGATCTTAAATAATCAAGTCGGATCGGCGAAGAGTCGATGTACCTACTAACCTGGTGTCAACCACCTCCGTTCATACAACATCACAACATGTTTCCGACTTAAGAAATGACAGACGGTGAGACCCATTGAGCGCACCACGGTGATTTGAGCTTTCTGGCCGTCCGATCCTTTCCGCTCCGCACCTCCGGACCGTTCGATCCCGGCCAGCTTCTGGAGTCCGGATGAACAGGGATTCGCAAAGTCGCTAACCATACCAACCTTCATGCACCCACTCTCGCTGACGCCCTCCCCCGACAACCACAATAAATACTAACAAAAAACGCTATGACGGCAAGGGGAACGACCGTCAGAGGCCTGCCATCCTATCGTCACCCCGACGGGGTTCGCCGACATTGACTATCCACACCCAACATTGACTGGGTTGGCCGACTTCATTACGTACACCAAGATTCAAATTGGAGCCAGACGCCGCTAAATGGAGGTGCTGCCCGACTTCATTAGTTACACCAAGTTTCAGAGTCGGCAACGTGGAGTCGGAAACATGGAGTCGGAAAGGTGAGGTCGAAAAGGTACAATGGAGAAGGTGAAGTAGGAAACGTGGAGCCGGAAAGGTGTTGCCCGACTTCATTACATACACCAAGTTTCAGATTGGAGCCGGATGCCACTAAAGAGAGGTGCTGCCATCGGTTCATCAAAGGTAAAATACCGATGGACGTTGGAGCCGGTCAACATCACGCTGTTTAAAAACACATGTTTCCAGGGCGTGTTACGCGTAAATGGGCGCTTTCGGTCTCTTTACACCAGCGGACCTGAGCCAGAGGCAACACACCTGAACATCACTAAATAATAGTCGCGGTCCAAAGAAATGCATTCATTACACCCAAGAGACCGGCCGGCCTTTACAACACAACATATCGCCATGACTACAGGACCGCTGAAGAAAACAACACCTATAATAAATACGTAGACGGTTAACCATGTATGGGGAAGTGGAGATATTATGACGCCGGAAGGACTTGCACGAAAGAAAAGGATGTCAGCTCATTAAGCCGGACCGATTAAGCCGGCACGGATGGTTGTAGAGTAGAAGTCGTTCGAGTGCGTGTTAAGACGTGTGTCCCTTTGTTTCGTACGTGTGTGGGATATTTCTTCCCCACAACCAGCCGTGCTGACTTAATCGGTGCCGACTTAAACTGACATCGTTTTCTTAGACTCCACATAATAAAAGTGTAAACGGTTAAACTTGCACAAAGACTTTCCCTCATGTCGCTACCCTGTTCTCAAGTACCGGGAATGGTAAAATCGAGACTGCTGAGAACGGGTTTGTCCATGATGGATTGTTTAACCATAATTTGGTCAACGTGGACTGGTTAAGTCGGAGAGAAACATAGGAACCTAAACACGCAGAGTGGGGCCGACGGGTGGGCCTTCTGGCTCCAGGTGGCGTCGGGGGAGGGCGTCAGCGCGAGTGGGTGCACGAAGGTTGGTACGGTTAGCGACTTTGCGAATCCCTATTCATCCGGACTCCAGAAGCCGGCCGGGACGGTGCGGAGGTGCGGAGCGGAAAGTATCGGACGGCCAGAAAACTCAAATCGCACACTAATAAATGAGCGCATGAACAGGACGCCAAGGCTTATCCTCCAAGGCTTCCCAACGATGGAACTTGCACAAAGACTTCCGAAGGAAGACACTTGAGTACCAAGTTGCCATGTCCGATACTTGAGGGACACACCATTAATTAAACACACGCCGTAATAAATGCTGACAGGAAACGGCAGGCCAACGTACAGAATGGACCTACACCCATTTACAGTCCTCGCAAGCTTACCCTCTCCCCGAACTTCAAACCGCTTTTAAACGTCTATTGCCGTCACCTACTCCGCCGACTTCACGCGTTGGTAACCAAAGGCAGAACCAAAGAGACAGACATGTATTGACCGACCTTACCTGGTTTTATGCGTTATGTTCGTTCTTTGAGCCGGCTGTGTTACTGTGTTCGAATCGATCAGCTGAGCTGTCCTTGACTATCTTTTACGTGATGCCGGCTTAAATTCCTTAGGTCGTCTTCTTCCAAAGCCAGCGAAATCAATGAAAATCGACACGACTGAACATCGCTCAATAAAAAGTCACACTCCATGTTAACAAATGTGTTTATTACAGTCGAAAAATAATAGTCAAATAGTTCATCCCACAAAGGACTCCAGGATGGTCCGTAACTCCACATGATGCCGCATTAAGACTAATCTCTAAAAGCTCGACAACAAATTAATCAAATAAAACGAACATAGGACAAAGCTGCCCTAAAACGAAGAATGACGTCTTAAAACCAACCTCTTAAACCTCGACCAAGAAAAGACGCACAAACATACGCCCCAAATCACGTCTCACCACTTATAAATCCTATGGAAACTTAGTAGCCGGAAAATATATATCAATCTACGTGTAGCTGGCTGCCCTGGTGGCACATGACCGGATCTGGCCCCCAATGACCTCACGGTCCTGGTCAGTGAACAGATGTCCATCCTGATGTTTCCGCGGTAAACCCTTAGACACGGAAGCAATGTCCAAATTAGGATGATGCGACTTAGCGAGTGTCCACGCAACGCACGCTCCCTGTCGGGCAACAGATAATTTCCACTCCTTTATAACTCCTAGAGCGCGTCAAGGGCCAATATGACATCCCTCATTTTATTAGGGACATCCTCCGATGGAAGCAGACACCTCAACACCCCGATCGCACTCACCTCCATCTTCTTAATCACACAACACAACGTCTTCAACTGTTCTTGAGGAGACAGAGCTGACACGTCACAAGAAGACCCTGCGTTAATCAGAAGATACAGTCAGCAAGTAGATCAAAATCATAATGGACTAACATAAAAAAATGATTATACATGGCTCACCTAGCCATTTCCGAGCAAATACATTGATCAAGCGGCCCAGGTGTTCCAAGTCTCGAGCTCTCTCTGCGATCTGTACATCCACTTGAATTCCTTGACCGATAACCTCCTCCACCAATAACACGTCACGAGTCAAAGAAACTCTCTCGTTCCTTAACACGTCGATCTGTGTCACAGACTTTTCACAATCCACAAGAATACGACCGACTTCTTCTTTGCATGTATCCACAACCTTCTTAACCTCCCTTTCTGCATCGACTTCAGAGACGTATCCCTTGAGCAGATTCTCTAACTCGACGACCCTAGCCTTATTCCATTCCGCCCTGTCTCGAGTACGCTTCAGATTTACTTGCAGCTCAACGATACGCTTATTCTGCTGAGCTAAGCTCTCTTCAACTTCGTAAGCGGTCGTCCTAATCGCCGTGAATTCGCTCTGTAGGAAAATTATTCAGAACAAACGATAGTAAGTACATCTGTAAATACATGACCCCAAACCATGTAGGCATCGATTCGTGAAAACAGTGAAACCATAATAAAAAAATAACCAACTTACGTCAATAGTTTATTTTATTCGATCAATCTCCTTGCACCGTTCACGCCACCTCTCATGGTCAGCCGCTATGAGAGCTTCGAACATACACTGGACTTTCGAAACTTGCGTAGGACGTGGCAGAGGAGAACCCACGTCAAACCCGTCGGAACCACAATCCCATAGCTGAACATCGGGAACTGACTCCTTGGACACGTCAGCAAGAATAGGTTTTGATCCCATATTCGTGTCAACAGGAGGCCCTCCAAGCAAAAGACATGCGTTTGCTGGCGGCAGCTGAGTAACATACTCTGGAGCAGCGCCGGCTCCAGGTAACTACTGCACCAACTTAGCCACTGAAGCAGCCGGATCGTATTGAGCTGTGACATCTGCCTCTGAAGTTGGCGACCCGACAACGGTATCCCGAGCAACGCTGACGTCACAGGGAAGCTCTCCCGGGAAAACCGGCAGACCGTCCGGCTCATCTCTGGTGTGCATATCGTCATCAAAAACATCGATGATGACTTTCCGCCTCTTGACTGGGCCTACCGACGCCGATTGTTCCTTTACAGAACGCGTCCTCCGACGTTTGTATACAGCCGGCGATACAGCCACCCGATCAACTCCCTTCGACCTCTTCTTTTGAATGACTGTGAGATGAGATTTATGAAACCAGTTGGATACTTTTTTTTTACCTGAAGAGCTGACGACGGATGACAAGCAGACGACGACGTACCATTCAGCACAACCGCATCGCTTACAATCATGCTAGATTAGCCTGTTACGATAAAATCAGAGTCCTAAAAAAAGTATACGGTAGTTAGCCAGGCGAGCGTAAACAGGTAAAAAATGAATCGATCTAATAAAGCGGCAGATTATTCTTGAAAAAAATCGAAACATGGCAGCGAGAGACGACGGGTATAAAACTCACAGATAACACCTTCTCCCCATGCATTGGCTCCGAAACGTGCTTGATTCCGGGAGCAGGCCACCTACAGACATCGTACTCAGGCAAAACACCTTTTTCGGTGAGAGCTTCGATCGGTCGCACGGCAACGTTAGATCCAGTCCAATCGAAGATCAAATTCGTTCCGACCATCGCATTCTGGGAAGAAAAGTCCAAGAACGCAGGGAACATTGGTAGATGAAGGCGAGGTGGGGAGAGGGGAGGAGACAGGGGAGCAAAAGATGGAAAACGGGATCTAATAGACACGAAAGCGACGACGCCGTGAGTAAAGACTAAAGAAACAAACAGTGAAAGGAAGGGGGTAACATCTCCACCCTACGACACACACACACCAAGTGGCGTAACAAACCACTTAACCCACCCACACGAAAAATAGTGACCGACTGCAGACACCTCCTTAGATAAGACCGCTGCCGACCCAAAGTACAAAAGACATACTACACGCGTCAAAACGGTAGGTACGCCAACATGGATGACACGAAAACTGCACCGTAGTAAATAAGTAAGCGAACACTGGAAGGGATGGGAGTACACACACATGACAACGGCATACTAAATCCACATAACAAACCAATGAGCCTCCACAGCGCCTCGTTAACACGCAAGTACAAAGATATTGATGAGATGTGTAAGACACACCAATTTCGTGAACATAGAAACACCAATATGGAACCTCCAGTAAAATATACACACCAACAACTGGACCTGTAAAATACACACGCAAGTACAAAGATATTGATGAGACATGTAAGTCTAACACTAAATCCACTAATTTCGTTCTCCTCGTCCTTCCCACGACATCTCCGCGAGACAACAGCTGGTCCTGTAAAATATTTAACAAAAACCCGTAAAAAAATGATAGAATAGCCAAAAGAAGAAACACGATTTCCTCAAAGAAAACAAAAATAAAACTCGTTATTAACCAAACACACAACCTGGAAGCAGACGCTGTTGAAACCGACTCGAGCAAGCCAGATCGCGCCGACTCCAGGCTCGCGTCTTAATGCAACACCCGATCCAGCCGACTCTAGGCTCGCGTCTTAAGGCACCACCAGATCCGGCCGACTCCACGACTCCATTGGGTGGCCTTTCCGACTCCACATTACCGACTCCGAGTTTCCGACTCCACGTTGCCGACTCCACGCTTCCGACTCCATCTTGGCGACTCCACGTTCCCGGTTGCACGTTCCCACCCAAGCCATTCCCGACTCCATGCTTCCGACTCCAACTAAATAACACTGTATTTAACAAAAGTCCCAAAGCTCTTTTGACGAAGCCGACTCCACGTTGAGTCCTAAAGCACATAGGCCTAGAGACCTTGTCGTCATTTGGAGAAGAGAAGAAGGGTGCGAAGGAAGGAGGAAGGTTCCAACGCAAGAAGAATAAAGAGAAGGTTACTGGCCACCTTGACGTCATGCATCAAAACAGACATACCACAGCGTACGAAGTGATTATATTCAACACATGCCTCGTGCACGAGCTTTCGGTAAACTGTAACGGGAGCGAATCTAAAGCAGAGAAAGGAAACTTAACGAACTAAACTAAAGCCGACATAAAGGCCCCCCAGTTAAGCCGGCAGGGTGTTGACCCGTACAAACAGTGTCGTGAAACCTATGAGAATGAAGAGAAGGTTCCTCAATCTAGTTGAACCATCAGATGTACAATCAGGTAGCAGGTATGTACGAAGCCAAAGAACTGGTAACAACAAAAAATATGGAAAACATTGAAACAAAATCTACTAAAACACAAACATTCACCTTGTCAAAAAAAGCCGGCATTGCCGACTGAAGCCCAGGCCGTAAAATCAACAGGGCTTTCTTAGAAGACGAACCAGTAACAATGTCAGAATCACTGGTGTTGCAGACTTCAGTAGAGGCCGTAAATCAACGCGGAGAAGGTACCTGGTCAAGTGAGAAGCTCACTGTTCCGACTCAATGTTTCCGACTCCACATTTCCGACTCAACGTTTCCGACTCCACCTTCCGACTCCACGTTTCCGACTCCACCTTCCGACTCCACATTTCAGACTCCACGTCGTTCACTAAGACTAAACCCAGATCCTGAAATCTTGAATCGAGAGAATCTCAAAGCCAATAGCAAATAACTAAATCCACTAAAATTTAACACATGACGAGTCAACGTGAAAGAATCAAACAGATAAACATGGCAAGAAAACTCAAACAAACCTTGACGGAACCAATAACCGGCAGAACACCAAACCAGAAAGCCGACCAGCTCCAACGGGAAGCCGACAGCGCGAACCAACCAAGATAACTCAAAAAAGACAGGAACCGGAAGCCACAAAGGAAACAAAAACCACGCACATCTGAGATATTCCCGAGTGAGACAACACCTGCAAGCGAAAAAGGCAAAGGAGGTCAACGACAATAGCCCCAGAAACAAAGCCAGATCATATAAACAAAGAAACGGAAGAGGAACCCAAAAGAACAAAAACACAAGAGATCATAACGCAGTATAAATCACTAAAAAAACAAAGCCAACGAAACAACAAACAACACGTGAAACCAAACCAGTTAGCTATACAAAAGTAAAAGCACCTAAAAACCGACAAACCGAAGAAGCACGTCCACGTCCAGGTAGCAAACAATTAAAACACCAAGAAAACAAACATAATGCCATAGGAGGATGTCGGTTTTCTTTTCCCCAAAGTTTTAAGCTTACTATTAAAGCTGTTCCGACTCCCGAAATTAATAGAGATAAAATAAACGTCTCGCTCAACACAAAAATCAAACATACCCAGCAAAGACGCGTAGGAGATCTAGCTCACAAAACCATCCGCCTTCACAATAGACAACCAAATCCGAGAGAAGCTCCTGCATCAAGAAAGGGAGAAACACTATTAAACATAGAATTTTTTTAAAAAGAAACAAAAAACACAAAAAAAAAATCAACAACAGTTGGGCAGAAACAAACATAACATGGCGACCTTTAAAAAAGGAATCAAATAACAAATAAGTACATGTGAGAAGAACAAACAAAATCAACAAAACAAACAGGAAACCGTGTAAGATAAAAGCAAGGAAATACCAAGGATGAAAGTGAACCACCGACTCAGCCTTAAGCCGCCGATTTGTTTTGTTTTTACAACATGTCGGTCGGTTCGTTGTGTTATTGGTCAGGTTTTGAAAAGAAACACTCAAGAAACTAAAGCCGGCAAAGCAGCAAACACCATATGACACAAAAAGAATAGATCTGAAGAAAAGAAAAATCCATAAAACCGAATCAATCCAGATCCGCATCGATCAGCCAAAGCAAATCCCTGACAAAAAGTAATAAAACATGAAGATACAGTACCAATACAAAATGTCACGGCCAAGAAATTGCTGATAAACCCAGCCGAGTTCACCATACAAAACGCATGTTTGAGACAATCCCTGCATCAACAAAGGATAGAACACCATTAAAGGCAAGAGAAAAATAACGGTACAAACCGAATAATAACTACGGCTAGAACAATCAAACAACAAACGAACCCAAACAGTTAAAACAGAAAGAACTAAAGAAAGATTCAAAAAACAAACAAAAATAGCAGAAACCTCAAGAAAGACAACATAAAGTAAGAAAGGAGCTAAATATCATAAAAGAACACAGGACAAGAACAAACAACAACAAAAACCCCAAATCAAAACATGAAACCATCTGAAAAAAGAGCAAGAAAATACCACAATCGACGGAAAAAACAATCAGTTATTCCCGATACGAATATCTCAACGGAGCTCCGATGCAAAGATCTCGACGGAGCCAACGAGCTGCAAAGAAAGAAATCAAAGAACCGTAAGGAAAATATATAAGAAAAGCCGAAAAGAAACAGCAAAGAAACTAAAAACACGATAAAACTTGTGAGAAGAAGAAACAATCCGAATAAACGCAAATGAAAACAGGAAAACGTGTAAAATAGAAGCAAATACATACCGCGAATCAATGGGAACAACAGTATATTTCCCCAACACGAAGATCTCCAGCAAACCAACAACCTGCGAATGAACAAAACAAAGAACCGAAAGGAAAATAAGTAAGAGAAGCCGAAAGGAAACGGATCACGGATATGAATTACAAAGAAACACGGATGAAGAACTAACAAAAGACACGACTGAGGATGCAGACCGAAATGCATGGCGACAGCTAGAGAATCATGGCGAATCGACGACATGAACAGTGGAGGAAGCGAGACCGAGGAGGAAGAAGAGACGAAAGCAAATGGGGAACGGGAGAAAATGGGACTGGCGGAAGGAAGCTTCCCTTCGCGCGAAGGTATGCACCATCGCCGCACAGTAACCGGTACCCGCCGATCAATCACAAGATGCCACCGATAGCGGCAAGTGAGGTAAGAAATGGTGGCCTGCCACTTGCTCGGCAAAAACCCCTCAATACCCCTGAACGAAGATTAAAAACCCGAGCAATTAAAGACATCGGGCAGAACCAACTTGAACGTCCGGCAAGAAGCCGGTCCCACATTCAGCCACGGAGGGCAATGGACAACCGAGCACGAAATCGCGATGGGTTCAAGAAACCTATAATGGTAAAAGAACAAATTCGGCCAATGGGAGGAACGCAGTGCGAATCTCGCCCCTCCGCCACACTGATTAAACACGCTACGTGAGGCCGACGGGTGGGCCCTCTGGCTCCAGGTGGCGTCGGGGGAGGGCGTCAGCGAGAGTGGGTGCACGAAGGTTGGTACGGTTAGCGACTTTGCGAATCCCTGTTCATCCGGACTCCAGAAGCCGGCCGGGATCGGACGGTGCGGAGGTGCGGAGCGGAAAGAATCGGAGGGCCAGAAAGCTCAAATCGCTGTGGTACGCTCAATGGGTCTCACCATTTATATCTTTAGATCTCAGATGTTCGGGATTTTACTCTTGAGCTGCAGCAACAAGATGATCAGAGGTCAAGCAATTGTCCAGTCCTAAAGACCTCCGATTAATGTGTCACAAGGTCTAGCCAGCTCAGTATTGTGCATAGTGTGAGAAAATTGAGGCTGCTATGGGATCCGGGAGCTTCAACATTTCTAGCGACTCATCTGAATAATGACAACAACAACGACACTATCGGTGTGTTTAAGGAAGTTGTGCTAGATATACCACCAGCTAAACCTCCCGAGATGTATGGTAGTGCTGATTATTCACCAGTAAATGTACAACTGAGAGCCCCACCATTGAATGTGTTGGTAATTCATAAGAAAAGAAATGAATGGGACCCAGGAGATACAAAATTTCCATATCCTTCTCACAGTTGCTAGTGGCGCTACAAAATTGCGGTGCATAGATATCTATAGGCTACAAATACTAGCTGTGAGGTTCGGTGCAAGCAGGGCATTCATTTTTAGTCTGTTGTCATGTGTTACCTTGCGTCTGGTTTGGGATGGACGAAAGTGAATGCAACAGTTGTACATGCCCTAGCGATTCCACATTCTGAAGTCACCCCTATAGCAAAGAATTATTTGTTCCTTCTCTCCCAAAATACACAGGAACAATAACAGTTGCTAAAAGAGAATGAACAGACTTCCACTTACTGCGACAAGGCATTAGAACATGCACTAATTTGCCAACACCCTCTCATGTCCACTAATGTTACTGCCCAAGTACAGTTTCAGGCAATTGGAAGAAAGCCAGTTTATGATCCGTATAATGAAGAAGATTATGCTTGTCTAAATTATGTGGATGTTGTCCTTGTTCACAATTCTGAGCAGCAGAAATATGAAGAGAAGCAACAGGAAGGTGACCATTTTTCCAAGTGTTTCTACAAGGCATCTGAGAAGGCATGCCAAGAACAAATTCCAGTATTGAAGCACCCTTTGACCTGGTATTACATATTGGCTGGGTTCCGAAGATCATAACTGAAAACTACATCTGAAAACTCTCAGTTGGTGATACTTAATTAGCTATTCAGCAAGCACATCTACACCGAATTCACACCCAACAGTGGCACATGATGATAATTAAAGAAGGAATACAAGATTTGGACACTGGAATTGGAACACCCTCATCCATGTATCTCTGGCTGCAAGGTTTGACTGCAAGGATTGCAACAAAAAAACTTTGTCTTGGTTACCAATTCCAGAGTTAACAAAATGGCAACGGCAAGTGACCAGTGCTTCTTTTGTATGGGATCCTGGTACTATGTTACTCTGGACAAGTCCAAATGGTGGTTATTGTACAAGATCAATTGACACAACGACATCAAGTGCTATGGAGTTGCTCTTTGGCTGATCTATTTTAAACCTCCTTCACAAGGTTAAATTAATTCTAGAGGATATCTTCAATCTCCTTGGACAATTCTATGCACTAATGCTAGAATCTCCAGAAATTTCGTGCAAAACAATTCTCAACCTTGTTGACACCAAGACATCAGGTTTTATGGAACTACACGTTGGTTGATGAGTTCAAAGGTGAAAAGTTTCCGAAGAAATTTGTTCCATTGGTAACCAATGGTCTCAAAGGGGGAGCAATGTCAGGGACTAGTATGGCTACATGAGGGAGTAGTATTAGTAGGTAATAGTGGTTTAGTAGCCCTCAGGGTAGTATTGGTATTTCATCCTAGATGTCATGTGTAGCTGGCCGCACTTGTTATAAGCCTACCTTGTATCATGTTGCAATCAATGAAGAATATGAACCCTAATTCCATCAGTTTATTTTCTGCAATTTATCTTACTTTTGTTCCTGTAATTTACTTGTTTTTATCATCGATTCCTCCCAAATCTCTGTTATCTTTGATTCTCCTCACATCAGATCCATTGGGGTCCTGACACGCGGCCAATATTACAAACTTTGCTGACCAAGTGTCAGTTCGTGGCTCATGCCTCCATCGGGGACGAGGACTTCATGAGACTCACTACCGTCTTGGCATGTTCTTGTGTTAAGCATGAGGTAAGGACTGCGGCTCCAAGCCAGATCTACAAATTCTTGCATTTGACTTTGGGCTCTTCTTCAGAGAAAGCATGAGTTGTTTGCTCATTCCACAGTAATGTTTTTCCTCTTCTGAAAATTTAATAAACAATTGGAATACATATGGTTAAACACAAAGACTCAGTTCTCTCTTCCCACATCCAATCCAATTATGATATGAACTTGTAACGATCTACCATTTCAATGTGCATTCTCATGCGCAGACATCTCCATCTGAATATTTTGATATTACAAAGATAGTATTTCTTTTATTTATAAGGTGAGTGAATGCCATGGTGAAGTCAATATTGTGCAAAGAAATGTACCGATCCCCTTCTGATAAATATATGGTAAGATTATTTGCATGTATATTCACAAAAATAAGCTATCATTAGTGGTTATGTCTTATATTAATTTGCATAGCTAGCTTCCTTTCATCAACACCCATGATAACAATGAGTGATGAATTTTTTCCGTATAACCATATGCAATGATTGTTATTATGATGTTAAAGGCAAGGGAACTTTGATTTTAGTTTTGCCTCAGGCTTCTAAAATCTCAGGACCAGCCATGTCTGCGCTCGTAATCGCTCGGGTCGCGTCGTAGTCGAAAAGCACTGCGTGGTTCACGTTCGTAAAGTCGATACCTCATGACTCTCTACCATGATGAAATCATATAATTTCTTTTTTTGTGGGTCAAATCATATAATGTCAAGTCCAACAGTTTAGTGAAACGATGGCCCTGAACCCAGGTCGACGACACGTTGATCCTCCAAGGCTTCCGGATCCTCGCCGACAAGGTACCCCATCTTGTACACGATTTTTTGCTGGTAATTTCAAGGCATCTACTCCATTATATTGCTGACAATGGATAATTGTCATGTTGAATTACAGACATATTTTTTGCACCGTTGATTCATGGCATTGCCTCTATATCATGTTGTGCATGTCAATGACAATGCTCGCTTGTTATCTCAAAATTACATGCGCCAGTTCAACCTGCTGCATGCAGAGGTGAACAATTTGGCGTAGCCCATGATTATTAAGGTTGTGATGATGTACACAACCAATATTTTGTTCAATGGGCAAAATCAGTTGGTAGTCAGCGGATCTATACTTTATTGAGGTTACGATTTGAGGCGTTTGTACTTTGAAACTATATTTGAAGCTACAGTATATGTACTAGATGGCTCTTTATTAAATATCAGCAAGTTGCACTAGTAGAGAACCCACTTCTAGTACCGGTTGTAGATGGTCTTTAGTACCGGCCGCACAACCGGTACTAAAGGGTCGGCACTAAAGGGGTAACCCTTTAGTACCGGCACCTAAATAAAACCGGTACTAAAGGGTCTCCACGTGGGCGCACAGGCAAGCTCGACCCTGAGGACCTTTAGTACCGGTTTGTATACAAACCGGTACTAAAGGTTCCTGTTTTTTTTGCTTATTTTTCAGGGGGGTTTTGGTTTTTTTTCTTTTCGATTATTTTTCGGGGTTTAGGGTTTCTGTTTTTTTCCTTTTCGCTCATTTTTCAGGGTTTCGGAGGAGATCGCGTATAAAGTACTCACTACACATATAAAGTAGTCATTATACACATACAAAGTACTCTCGTCACATATAAATTTAAGTACTCCTAATTAATTACAATGGAGCCGGTTCCCTTGTAGCATCGACTGCCGGCGGTTCCCTTGTAGCATCGACTGCAGGGGGTGGAGGTGGTCTTTCGTCAAAGTAGAATTCACCGAGTTCATCTATGACATGTGTAAGTAAGAATCCCGCCAATTCCTCCGCAATAGCTTTTACGCGGTTGCGTGGTAGGAGCTGGTTCCGCTTGTTTGACATCTTTAAAAGAAGGAAATAAAATCAGCTATGATCGAAACTAAACACAATTGATGCATGGTGGCAAAATAAAAGTTGTGTATGATGTTCACGTACCTCTCGATTTCTTACACTCTTGACTCTCTCATTGACCTTCGTGTGAATGTACTCGCAAACGTAGTATCCACATAGTTCTGTCCCCTGTGGTTGTCGCAGACACCACTATATATACAAGAATATAATTTAATCAAATAATAATCAAGAGAATGATAATGGTATTAGAAAGATACACGTAGTAGTACTTACGTTGTTAGACTTGAACTCCAGCTTTTTGGCCATACACCGCGTTCTTCCGCTTTGAACTTTCTGTAAACCCTGTCCGGAAAAAAAATGAATTGAGTAGTTATTACTTATACTTTTGATATCCGGAAATGAACGAAAGAGGCTGATATAGTGCGATTGAAATTACCTCTTGAGCATTAGACGCACGCTTTTGTATTCATTTTGATCTTTCCTTAGTGAGTCCCAGACTTCAACTTCTCCTTCCTCGAGTCTAATGATTAGCAGAATGTAGTGGAACCTGCGCACGTTTATATACGCAGGTATTCAGAACTTATCGATTACACTTTATATCGGGGAAGCAAAATAGAATGTGTAGAAGACGGTAAAACTCACCCGAAGTTGTAAGGAAATAGTATTTCCTTTTTGGTACTTTGTCGCTTAAAGAACGTTAGCAAAACGTCCTCTGTGTTCACGGGATTTTCATCCACGGTCTTGACATGAACTTTATCCGGGTCAATGAAACCAATGTCCCAGATTCCTCCGAGTCTGCATTCACGTATCTTCATTCTGCATAATTAGCGTACAAAAGAATTTTGTGACGATAATTACAAGCAATGAACGAGAGCTTATAACTATAAATAATTAAATTACACGAATAAATTACTTACAGACAATAGCAGCTGATGAGAGATTTGTCGAGAGCACGTTGATTGTACATCTGAAAAAGTTCTCGGAACTCAACATGCACACAATATTCTCGGAAGTAGTGTTGTTCCTTAACCGCCGCCATGAGATAGAATTTCCCTTCTTTTGCGGCGGTCATGTACCAGCGATTCAAATTCCATAACTGTGTTGTTAGCTGGCTCGGATTTTCCACCATAGGCAGCCCGAGTTCAAAATCAAATCGTGGGGCAATCTCCGCCATGGGGTAACCTGAGTCGCCAACGACAACTTCTCCATGCTCGATTTCCCGAGTTTCAGAAGGTACAATGAGCGGGGCGAGCGATTGTGCTTCTTGTTCTCCGAGCTGGGCAACTCCTTTCCCGCACAATTTCTCTTGCTCATTCTGCGAGGAAAGTACCTTGTCAATACCTCGCTCGTAGTCTGAAATGGGCGGAGGTGGAGGGTCATATAGGTTGTCAACGGTGTGATCTTTTACCTCATTTGGTATAGTCTTCAGAAGTTCCTTTATGGGGTCAAGTCTTGCCTCCACTCTTTCCTTCTTTTTCTGCTCAAAAAAGGCTCTCGACCCTTCACGTAGGCTCTCAGCTATTTCCTGCTGAGTCATCTCAGAAGTTAACTTCTCAGGAGCCTTGACTTCCTTGGGGTTCTCAGGAGCCCGCACACTTTTTCCACGTTTCTTGACAGGGGTGGACGACGGGAACAGCTTCCGCTTTGTCAAGTTACTAGTGGGCGCATCAGTCGGTTGACGGGACAGCGCGGGAGATGGACTCGCGGCGGGATCCCAAACTTCGTGGGGGGAGGCGGGTGGACTTTGATGTGGTGAATGTCTAACGGGAGGAGTCGGTGGCCTTGGCTCCGAGTCTGGAAACTTGATGTATTTCTTCTTCCATAGAACGATACCAAGCTCAACTTCTCCCAATGTCTTCTCGCCTTCAGCTCCAGGAATTTCAAGACGTATTGCGTTGAATCCCGGCATAACTTTCGTGACCCCGACACGAGCAAATCCAGGCGGAATCACACCAAAATGGAAGGTTTCTCCAGGTTGATGTCGTAAAGCATAGCCAGTCGCCACCGGATAAGTAATGTTCATCATCGGCGCATGTAACTCACAATTTGTCTTCTCCGTGATATCATCCACGGGGTAGTGAGCCGCCGATGGTTCAGCAACTGGTTCATCAACTGCAGGATCTTGTAGCTGCGTGGAACCCACGCTGCTTTTCCGCTGAGATGGGCAGGCATCGCCTGCAGGATCTTCTACTCGCAGTTGAGATTCCCTGGTCTGGGTCATTGAGGCCAGTTGCTTCTGCACATCCTGCACCGTGCGTTCTAATGCAGTAACCCTCTCCGCCTCCCTCTTCTTACTTCTGCAATGTTTTCTATAAGTTGCAACGTCTTCCGGAAACCCTTCAAGAAAACCAACCCCGCCTCCTCTGCCTCGACATCGCCCCCAGTGTTCTTTATTCCCGAGGGCTTGTGAAAGCTCGTCGTCCTCTCTATCGGGAACATATTTTCCCTCCTTGACTAGTACTATGACTTTTTTTATTTTTCTGATGACTCTTCTAATTTTTCTCCGCCATTTTCCCTTTGCAACAATCAGCCCTGTTTCTGGGTGCAACACTGCCCCATGCGCGAACAACCAGAACTTGGACCTGTCGGGCCAGTCATCTGTCTGTGGACGGATCCCTTTTAGTCGCAGCTCGTCTTCATAGGCTTGCCACTTAGGCAAGGCAGTCTTGTAGCCACCTGAGCCCAAATGATGGAAATATTTCTTCTTCGAGGCATTCAACTTATTTTGTGTCGATCGGGCCACAGCGACGCCCGAATTCTTATACGCCGCAAATTCAGCCCATTCATCTTTTAGCTTCTCTAGATGTCCTTTGAAAACTATATCTTTGTTCCCATATTTTCTCCACAATGTGTTCTTCCAGTTGTTGAATTGCTGGGCCATCTTGCTAAGAGTCCACTCCTTGACTTTATCCTTCATCTTCTGTGGGAGATCTGCCGGTAGGTTGAATTTAGACATCATCGAGTCCCAAAGGGTCTCTTTAATTCTTTGCTCGAGATATTTTGCGCCTATGTTGGCTTTCTTCGGCTCATTCCATTCTGTCACAGTGATCGGGACCATGTCCCTTACAAAAACTCCGCACTGCCGTACATATTTATTGTAGATTCCATCGGGTTTCTCTGGTTTGCCTTTGAAGGTAACTTCGTCGATCGACAACGTTGCACCTTCCGGGAGCTTTAACCCTTGGGCCGGGCCTCGTACGGGGATTGACGACTTAGATCCAGAGGGCTGAAAGAAAAATGTTTCGTTAATAAGTGCGCATATAAATCAATTAATGCATCTAGCTATAGTGATCAACAAGACTTAATATATACCTTCTTCTTAGCTAGTGATCCAGACGACTTAGATCCAGACGGTTCTTCTTCGTCGTCGTCGTCATCTCTGAATTTTTCTAACTCAAGTCCCTCACCGGAGTCATTCAAACATTTCGCGCTGAATTCTTCGGCGTCTTCTCCGTCGGACGAATCTTCTCCATCGGAATATTCTCCATCGGAATTGGGTCCGGCAGCGTTGTTATATATTATTTGTTGGAGACGGTCTTCTTCCTCCAAATCTCGGACGAAGGTGGGGGCATCGTCCGCCATAGCTCTGTCACTGCAAATTTTGAAACTTAGCAATATTTCTAACTTAACAATATTAACCAAATAACAATATTAATAATCTAAACAATATTAACCTAATAACAATATTAACTTAAAAAAAACAGTACTAAAAAAAGAACAACTACTAGACATAAAAAAGACTTAGCTAAACTAAACTTAGCTAAACAAAACTTTACTCAAACTTTACAATATTTCTAACTTTACAATATTAACTAAAAAAAACAGTACTCAAACTTTACAATATTTCTAACTTTACAATATTTCTAACTTGACAATATTTCTAACTTTACAATATTTCTAACTTTACAATATTTCTAACTTGACAATTTTATTTTTACTAATGCTAACTAACAAAAATGGGCAACAACACAAAAATTTGCATAATTGTAAAGTGTCATTTAACATTTTTCATACACAAATTTTAAACAATCTAATTAAACTTTAAAATTTCATACACAAGTGTCATTTAACAAATTTTCATACTCATTTTAAACAAGAATTTTCATACAAAAATTATAAAACTACAAAGTACTAAATTACAAAAAATGCTATCTATATTTTCATTCTAAGCTATCTATATTTCTGTTATTTTGCTATCTACAAAATGAACAAAATGCTATCTATATTTTGCTATCTACAAAATTGCTACAAATTTCTAAAAATGCTAAACAAAATTTAAAACTTAACTAAAAACAGTAATAAAAAAAAGTAATAACAAAAAAATTGCTACATTTTATTAAACAGTAATACAAAAAAGTTGCTACATTTTTAAACAGTAATACAAAAAAGTAAGAACAAAAAAAACAGTAATAAAAAAAAACATACCTCGTGGAGGGCCGGACCACGGGCGAGGCGGCGACGGCGGTGGTGCAGGCCGGCGTTGGCGCACGGGCGCGGCCGTGCGTGGAGGACGCGGCGACGGCGAGGGAGGACGCGGCGACGGCGGGGGCGCGGCCGGCGTCGATGGACGCGGCGACGTATGGCGGGGGCGCGGCCGTGCGTACGTGGAGGACGCGGCCGTGCGTGGAGGACGCGGCGACGGCGACGAAGGACGCGGCGACGGCGGGGGCGCGGCGGAGGCCGGCCGGAGCGCGGCGGAGCTTCGCCAGAGCGCGGCAGGGCTTCGCCGGCGTCGAGGAGCGAGGAGGCGCGCGGCGTCATCGTCGAGAGGACTTAGGCGAATTTGGGGATCGATTCGTCGATCCCCTGCCTTAACTGCAGCCAAACGCCCTTTAACACCGGTTGTAGTCTTCAACCGGTACTAAAGGGTCTTTAGTACCGGTTGTAGACTACAACCGGTGTTAAAGGGGTGTTTTGGGCCGCGGCGAAAATTCGCGCGTGAAGCCCAGCCCTTTAGTACCGGTTGTAATTTACAACCGGTACTAATGGGTTTTTTGTATTTTTTTCTCTAGTTTTTTTTCTTTCTTTTGTTTTCTGTTTTTTATATCTATTTGTTTTTTTCTCTACTTTTTTCTCTACTGCCACCAGGTGATGTCGCCGCAGTAGTCACCCGACGCGGACGCCGAGATCTGAAGACGGAGGAAAGCCATATCGGCGGGGGCGACGCCCCGATTCAATCCTCTTCAGGCGAGCACGCCAACCGACGACCACCGCCGGGAGCAGGCCACACCACCTCCAGTACCTCCGCAGAAAGGTCAGAGCAAACCCAACCGCGACGAAGAGAGGAACAGAGGACAAAATCTCCAAAAGCCGGCCGCCATCTTCGCAACCGTGTGAACCAAGATACAACTCCGATGTGCGGTCAACCGTCTTATGCAGAGACGATTTAACATACAACTAGACATCTACGTTACAACTTCACTAGTTCTAAATACTGGATAGAACAAATTAAGGTACACTTGAAATTACGATACAACACAAATAAAACAAAGACTCTACCTATCTCCCATCAATGCCTTTTGACGAAGATTCTGTCTTCTTGCCTTCCTTGCCCTTTGACGAAGATTCTGCCTTCTTGCCTTTGCCCTTGGACGAAGCTTCAGCCTTCTTGCTCAGTGCTTCAACCCTCCTTTCCTTTGACGACGGCATGAAATCGTCGTCATCATCGCTGTCAACTACCCAGAGACAGGAACGACCGTACGAATCACGGTCAGCTTCAGTTCGATAGAACGGACTATTCGTAACTTTCCTGTCAAACTTCTCTGCAAGCGTGAGCATTTCTGCACGAATTTGGAGCGGGGTCCTATACGGAAACCCATCACGGCATAGCTTCGCCCCGAGCAAAGCGAGATGACTCTCAGTGTGCAAAATTTCTTCAATTGGAACTACCCTACCATCTACCTTCAAATTGCTCGAAAGCCTGGCGAGATGCTCGGATGCGGAAATGTGAAACCCGGACACACACTTCTCGCAAGGACCAATACACACCATGCTTGCGCTCAAGTGAGTAACATGCCTACCTTCGACTGGGTTTTATAGAACTACCGGTGGCGGCATTTGGGGGGAACGATAGCGGGAAATATTTGGGCGGGAAACGGTGGCGGGATCGAAGTTGCCTACCTTCTCCAGTGGCCACTCTGACCGGATCAGGAAGAAGCACACGGATCGTGTGTTTCCTTCCAGCGATTGGGAGCCGTTGGATCAAGCGGTGTGTTTCTTTCGAGCGCTTGTGAGCCCTTGGATCAGGAAGAAGCACACGGATCGTGTGTTTCCTTCCAGCGCTTGGGAGCCGTTGGATCAAGCGGTGTGTTTCTTTTAAGTGCTTGTGAGACGTTGGATCAGGGGTGAGCCCGACTTTAGTCCCGGTTGGTGTTACCAACCGGTACTAAAGAAGCACACGGATCGTGTGTTTCTTTCAAGCGCTTGTGAGACGTTGGATCAGAGGTGTGTTTCTTTTGAGGGATTGTGAGCTGTTGGATCAGCAGTATCACGACCACTTCGTGAGCCACATGACCCTATATATAGCCCACCTCCCGGAATTCCAGCGTCACTCACTCACTCACACAAAACATTCCAGCGTCACTCGGAGAGGCATCTTTGGGCAACCAGCGGCAAGACGTCTCTGATGACCTGCGACCGTTCCAAACGGTTGCAGATCATCAGAGACGTCTTGCCGGACGGTTGTAGATCATCAGAGACGTCTTACCGCTGCTTGGATCGAAGTGGCGCTCAAACACAAAACATTCGGGTTCCCTAGCTACGTCCTGCAACCGTTTGGTCGGATCCAAGCAGCGGCAAGACGCTCTGATGATTAGCAACATCCCCAACACTTGTTGCAAATCATCAGAGACGTCTTGCCGCTCTCTGGATCGAAGGCCGATTTGCCGTCTCACGACCACGCGATTGTGTTGGTAAAACTGCAGCTGATTGACATAGTGTTTAGATCTCTCTTCTGAGTTTTCAGGACATAGTTACATAAAAGGTTTAATACATTATTACACATCAGCAACAACATCCCTATCTAGTGTTCACTTTTTCTTCTTGTGTGTCCCTTTCTTCTGATTGCGTCGTAGCCATGGACAATCTTCATCATTTAACACGGTGCTTGGGTCAGTTTTCACTTTGAAGGGCGGAATTTCAGCAAACTTATTGTAATCTTCTGACATGTCTGTCTTGTCCTCCACTCCCACGATGTTTCTTTTTCCTGAAAGAACTATGTGGCGCTTTGGCTCATTGTATGATGTACCGGCTTGCTTATCTTTTCTTTTTTTCGGTCTGGAAGACATGTCCTTCACATAGAAAACCTGAGCCACATCATTGGCTAGGACGAATGGCTCGGTTTTGTACGCAAGATTTTTGAGATCCACTGTAGTCATTCCGTACCGCTTGTCTATCTCTACCCCGCATGACAGGTTAACCCATTTGCACTGAAACAAAGGGATCTTAAAATAAGGTCCATAGTCAAGTTCCCATATCTGCTGTATGCAACCATAATATGTGTCCTTTGTTCCATCATCGTTTGTTGCATCAAAGCGGACACCACTGTTTTGGTTAGTGCTCTTTTTGTCTTGGGTTTCCGTGTAAAATGTATTCCCATTTATCTCGTACCCTTGGAAAGTCAATATAGTCGAAGATGGTGTCTTGGCCAACAAGTATAGCTCTTGTCCAACAGTGTTGTCATTAATGAGATGTGTACGCAACCAACTGCCGAAAGTATCCACGTGTTTTTCTTTAATCCAGAAGTCAGTCTTCTCCGGGTATTCTGAGCGTAAAATATCCATGTGTTCCACGATATACGGAGCCACCAATCTGGAATTTTGTAGAACTGTGTAGTGTGCTTGAGTGAAAGAATGCCCGTCCATACTTCTTGTTGCTTTCTTTCCTAGCGTGCCTTTTCCACGCAGTCTCCCCTCATGGCGCGATTGAGGAACACCGATGGGCTTAAGATCTGGAAGAAAGTCAACACAGAACTCAATGACCTCCTCTGTTCCATAGCCCTTGGACATGCTTCCTTCTGGCCTAGCACGGTTATGAACGTATTTCTTTAAGACTCCCATGAACCTCTCAAAGGGGAACATGTTGTGTAGAAATACAGGACCGAGAATGGAAATCTCTTCGACTAGGTGAACTATGAGGTGCGTCATAATATTGAAGAAGGCCGGTGGAAACACCAACTCAAAGCTGACAAGACATTGGACCACACCCGTCTGTAAACTTGGTAGAGTTGCTGGATCGATTACCTTCTGAGAAATTGCATTCAGGAATGCACATAGCTTGACAATGGGTACTCGAACGTTTTCCGGTAGAAGCCCCCTCAATGCAACAGGAAGTAATTGTGTCATAATCACGTGGCAGTCATGAGACTTCAGGTTTTGGAACTTTTTCTCTGCCATGTTTATTATTCCCTTTATATTCGACGAGTAGCCAGACGGGACCTTGATACTGCTCAGGACTTGAAAAAAGATCTCCTTCTCTTCTTTGGTAAGAGCGTAGCTGGAAGTACCTTGATACTTCTCTGAATTCAGGTTGTCTCTTCCGTGGTGCGTACTTTGCTGGTCCTGCCGTGCATCCGCTGTATCTTTCGTCTTCCCATACACGCCTAAGAAGTTTAGCAGGTTCACGCAAAGATTTTTCGTCACGTGCATCACGTCGATTGCAGAGCGAACCTCTAGGATTTCCCAATAGGGTAAATCCCAAAATATAGATTTCTTTTTCCACAAGGGTACGCGCTTGTTTGCGTCTTTCGGAACATTTAGACTGCCAGGACCCTTTCCAAATATTACTTCCAAATCCTTGACCATGCCATATACAACATCACCATCACGGCGTGTAGGCTTCGTCCGGATATCTGCCAAACCTTTGAAGTGCTTGCCTCCGTTTCTTACGTGATGCCTGTTGGAAGAAACTGACGATGCCCCATGTACACAATCTTGTTACCTATATATGCACTGTCAGTCTTATCTAAACAGTGCGTGCATGCATTGTATCCCTTGTTCGACTGTCCTGAAATGTTACTAAGAGCAGGCCAATCATTGATGGTTACAAACAGCAACGCTCGTAGGGAAATTCCTCTTGTTTGTACTCATCCCACACACGTACACCTTCGTCAGACCACAACTGTAAAAGTTCGTCAACTAATGGCCTCAGATACACATCAATGTCGTTGCCGGGTTGTTTCGGTCCTTGGATAAGCACTGGCATCATAATATACTTTTGCTTCATGCACAACCAAGGGGAAGGTTATAGATACATAGAGTCACGGGCCAGGTGCTATGACTGCTGCTCTGCTCCCCAAACGGATTCAAGCCATCTGTACTTAGACCAAACCTTAAGTTCCTTGCGTCAGCTGCAAAATCCCCAAACGCACTGTCGATTTTTCTCCACTGAGACCCATCAGCGGGGTGTCTGAGCATCTCGTCTTCCTTACGGTCTTCTTTGTGCCATCGCAACAACTTGGCATGCTCTTTGTTTCGGAACAAACGTTTCAACCGTGGTATTATAGGAGCATACCACATCACCTTCGCGGGAACCCTCTTCCTGGGGCTCGGCTCGCCCTCAATATCACCTGGGTCATCTCGCGCGATCTTATACCGCAATGCACCGCATATCGGGCATGCATTCAAATTCTCGTACTTCTCACCGCGGTAGAGGATGCAGTCATTGATGCATGCATGTATCTTCTGCACCTCTAATCCTAGAGGGCAGACAATCTTCTTTGCTTCGTACGTGCTGTGGGGCATTTCATTATTCCTCGGAAGATTCTTCTTAAATATTTGTAGCAACTCTTGAAATGCCTTGTCAGATATTCCATTCTTTGCCTTCCACTGCAGCAATTCCAGGGTGGTACCTAGCTTTTTCTGGTCATCTTCACAATTTGGGTACAACGGTTTTTTGTGATCCTCTAACATGCGCTCCAGCTTCGACCACTCGTTTTCAGTTACGCAGTTCATCTGTTCATCACGAATGACCTGACGAAGATCATCATCGTCGGACTGATCAACAATGACCTCATGCTCTTCCCCCATTGTAGTATCACCGTGTTCATCAGAGAACACGGGATAGTTGTCATCATCCTCTTCTTCAGGGTTTTCCATTATAACCCCTCTTTCTCCGTGCTTGGTCCAACAAAAATAATTGGGCATGAAGCCTTGTCGCAACAAGTGGGAGTGTATGGTTCTTACGCTCGGGTAATTCCTGTTATTCCGACATTCATCACATGGACAAATCATAAAACCATTCTTCAGCTTGTTTAACTTAACCACATCGAGAAAACGATGCATGCCATCAATGAACTCGGGACAGCGTCGATCACCGTACATCCATTCTCGGCTCATCTACATTACATAAATATATCAAAAACCATTACACCAGCTAAATAATGAATAGAGATACGTGACCAAATTAATTTATACAAGTTCATCACATTAAAATCAAAGTAGAGTAGTGCCCAAATGTAATACATAGTTCTCACGAAACATACATCAATCGAAACTAACATACAACTATCTAAAGAATTTAAATCCAACAACAAATGCGATCAGAATCGCAACCAAGGTAACTATTGAACCAACAGCATAATGATACCAAGCCTCTTGACTAATGGCATATTTTCTAATCTTTTTAAGCTTGGCGCGCATTGCATCCATCTTCCTCTCGTGAGCAGTGACGGGGTCGATCAACGATGTCGGCAATCTTCAAGTCCAATTCCATCTTCTCTTCTAGGCATTGGAGACGAAGATCTTCACTTATCTTCAATTTTGCTCTCAAATCGTCGTTTTCTTTTTTAAAATACTCGACAATAGGGTCGGCCGGAATTTCCGGTTCAACTACCTCCTAAATAAAAATATATCTACGTCAAGTTGGTCGGCATGATTGTTATAAACACGAAACAAAATAAATAGTTAAAAAGATATACCACATCCGAATCATAGACCGGACGAGGGCCGAAGGGGACGGATATCAAAACCATGACACTATACATATATAAAAAAACATAAGAAAATTATACAAGAAATAATTATGCATTTAAATCATATAACTAACAATTTTTAAAATAAAAGATAAAAAAGAGGCTCACCGAGGTGGTGTCGGCGACGGAGCGGCGCGGGCGATCGACGGCGGTGAGGATCAGGGGACGGGACGACACTATATAAAACCATAAATTATACTTCAATTCGAGCTCAAAATGCATATAAAACAAATGAAATCCCTAACTTAGTCATTTCATCAAACACCTTGCAAGCACAACCAAAATCAAACTTGCTAAACTTGCACGAAAATGAGCTAAACTTGAAAAGCCGGAAGAGAAGATGAAGAAGTTGCTAACCCTTGTATAGGGTGCCACCAATCTTGACAAATGTTGGAGAAAAAATGGGTGACCTAGAGCTTGGGAGAGAGGAAAAATGGGGTTGGGGTCGAGTTGCTCCAAAATGGAGCTGGCTCGGCCGGGGTGGAAGATATAGGCAGGACCTTTAGTACCGGTTTTATTTACCAACCGGTACTAAAGGGCCTGCCGTGGGGCCACTGACCGCGGCCTGCGGGGCTGCACCCTTTTAGTACCGGTTGGTATTAACAACCGGTACTAAAAGGTGTCCTTGTCGCGGGGCCCTTGCTGGCGCCCAAGCACAACCGGTGCTAATGCCCCCTTTAGTACCGGTTTTTGTTGCAACCGGTACTAAAGGGGCGCACCAATGCCTCTGTTTCTACTAGTGTTGGCATTGTATTTTTCTTATATCACCAAATATATTTGATTAGGTTTTAATATACTTAGTATATGACTTAATCATAAGATATTGTACCATGATATATGGCTTCATGTTCAGTTAGAGAACTTTAAATTCTTCTTTAACTAAAGTACCATGGGTTTTCTATGCTTACAAAGGTCCTCGGCCAGTTCAATGTATCAGATATTTGATATATATCTATTCCAAAGAATGGTTTTTCAATAATATTCTTGCAGCCTAAGAGTTCCAAACTAGAACATTTGTCTGCCTTTAATTGTTTGGTCTTCATTGCCCATCTAGCTGCAATAGATACGAAATTTATTTGTATTTACTTCCATGTGAGAATATATGATAGTTTGTTAAAGAGTAGTACCTAATTACAATGCTACTAATGTCTTTGTGAATTGAACAACAATCACTACAAGAAATATGCTAACTTATGACCTTTTTACAGTGACCCTGAAAATATTGGTCATAGATCTATGACCATTTTGTACCATTTGGTCACTCGCTGTTTTGGAGGGTCTAAACTCGAAAATATAATGACCAAATCTGTCAGAAAGGTCATAATCTCCTTACATGAATTGGTCATAATGCAAATAACACTAATTTAACATATATTTTCTAGCCGATTACGACCAATTTAAATGGTCATTCACATGAGTTGACAGCCAACTCAGCAGTCTCGCCTATGTGTCATTGCTTATGTGTCATTTTCGCTTAGTTGTCACTCTGATTGGACAGCCAACTCAGCAGTCTCGCCTACGTGTCACTGCTTATGTGTAACATCCCAATATTTTGGAATGTTTAAAAATCACTAAAAATTGAAACTTTTGTTTTTGTTAAACAGAAAACATTAAAATTCTAACAGAAACCAAATAATAGAAAACATTTGGCATCTTCAAAAAACTTTAATAGTTTAAATATCCAAGTAATCTTTAATTTCAAAATTTGAGTTTAGGTTAAATTATTTTATTCAAGGTATTTCAAAGAAACCTTCATCTCCTAAAATGTTTTATTCCAATTATTAGATTTTAAATATTTCACTTTTGACTATTTATTAAACCCTAAAACAATATCTATAAAGTATTTTAAAGCTTGTTCTATTTAAAAAAATTGGTTTTGATAAATTAAATTTATTTGAAAAACAAATAAGTTTAAAATTACTTATTTTTAATATTTACATTTGTGGTAGTTTTATTTGATTTTAAAAAGTCACAAATGATTTTATTAAAAACCTATTTTAAAATGACATAAAGTGTCAATTAAGCAAATATACAATATTTTGAATTTATATTTTTGAAATGTATTGGAAAAGTGTGCTTGAATATTTTAAATGATAGATATTAATTTTACCAAACTGTAGAAACAAGTTTGAAGTATTTTGGACTTTTAAAACAAAAGATACAAAAGAAATAAGAAAAACAGAATTAGAAAAAGAGAAAGAAAAAATAACAGGCCGCCTGCCCGAACCGAACTGGGGCGAAGCCCATCTCCCCAGCCAGCAAGCAGCCCATGTTCTTTTTTTTCTCTCTCTCATTTCTTCTATTTTTTTGTTGGGCCGAATCTGGCCCAACTAGGGGAGGCGGGGGCCGGTCGGCCTGGTTCGGCTGCGCTGGTGGGCTGGGCCGGCTCGGTTGATTCTTTTTTTGTTCTTTTCTTTTTATTCTTTTTCTGTTTTCTTTTATAACTTTTAATTTTGAACTCCAATTTCAACCAAATAAATTTTGAAAATTTTGTAAAGATGTCCTCTGTCATTATGGACTATTAGTACTGTTTTTAGACAAAATAAAATACAAAATACCCCTAAGCTTATATATTGCTTTATATTGGGTTTTTGAAGAATTTGAAATAAAATTTTGGAATTATTCTTTTAAATTCAAATGCAGGGTTTTAAAATTATGACTTGATGAAATGAAAACATCAACTTCCAAAATTTTGTATTTTGGAATTATTCTTTTTGAATTTTGGAATTATTCTTTTTGAATTTTGTATGCTTGTTTGAAAATCTAGTCGAAGTCTCGGTCATGACCGTTCGTGTGTAGTGATTGAATCATTCAAATATTTTTGTGTATCTATGATGAAATGACTAGTTGTGAACCTAGAAATGAAATTCCTGAAAAATAACAGGCAAGATATATAGCACTTGTAGTTCAAATTTTAGCCATTTCCAGCTGAATCGGCAGGAAACCATTTAATTGACCGGAAAATGGTAGAAAGCTCAGAAATGAATACTTTTTGGTGATTGTACATAGAATGATATCTACTATGTGAACAATTTGTATCGGTTCCATTTTGTATGATACTTTTGGTAGCTGCTTAACAAAAAGTCGGGCTATTAGCACTTAAAAAACGAAAAGTGGATTTTTTTATGAAACATGTCGAAATCGCTGGTCGGCAACATTGTTTGTCATGCCACAATGCACACATGTGCCAAATTCGGACACGTTTCGACAAACTATGTCATGAATGTGGCCAAAACACTACTTGTTAGTCTTGAAAGCTATGAATGTCTATTCATGATAGCAAGTTTCTGGGAACACGTTTTCAATAAAACTTCTGAATTGCAAGTTTATATTTTTTTTATGGTAACTAGGTCACATGTCATGACGCTACGCGAAGGTTTTTCATTATTTCGATTTTTTTTAAATTTTGTATGCTTGTTTGAGAATCTAGTCGAAGTCTCGGTCATGACCGTTCGTGTGTAGTGATTGAATCATGCAAATATTTTTATGTATCTATGATGAAATGACTAGTTGTGAACGTAGAAATGAAATTCCTGAAAAATAACGGGCAAGATATATACCACTTGTAGTTCAAATTTGACCCGCTTCCAGCCGAATCGGCAGGAAACCGTTTAATTGACCGGAAAATGGTAGAAAGCTCAGAAATGAATACTTTTTGGTGATTATACATAGAATGACATCTACTATATGAGCAATTTTTATCGGTTCCATTTTGGACGACACTCTCGGTAGCCGCTTCACAAAAAGTCGGGCTATTAGCACTTAAAAAATGAAAAGTGGATTTTTTTGTGAAACATGTCGAAATCGCTGGTCGGCAACATTGTTTGTTATGCCACAATGCACACATGTGCCAAATTCGGGCACATTTCGACAGACTATGTCATGAATGTGGCCAAAACACTGCATGTTAGTCTTGAAAGCTATGAATGTCTATTCATGATAGCAAGTTTCTGGGAACACGTTTTCAATAAAACTTCTGAATTGCAAATTTATATTTTTTTATGGTAACTAGGTCACATATCATGACACCACGCGAAGGTTTTTCAATTATTTGATTTTTTTTTGAATTTCGTATGCCGATTTCAATATACGGTCAAAACGGCGGACATGACCGTTTGTACCTAGGGGTTGAATCTTGGGAAAATTTTGTTGTATCTCTGATCCACGCCATTCCAAGATCCACGCTTGTGCATCATATGAGATCTTTCAAAAAAAAACTATGTCATGAAAGTGGCAATATTATTCATCATTTGGACTGAAAGCCATGAATCTTCGTACATGATAGCTCATTTCTGTGAACAATTTTTAAAAATAATTGCCGTATTTCACAAAAAAACACTTGTTTTTGATAATCGGAAAATGAAAAATGACTTTTTTCGTTCAAAGACAACATAATTTTTCTTCGGCAACATTGTTCAACATTCTAAGATGCATGCTTTTGTACGATATGAGATTATTTGAACAAATTACGCCATGAAATTGGCAATAACATTCGTCATTTGAACAAATTCTTAAGTTAATTCGTCCCATTCCAAAAGTTTATAAAATTTATAAAATATTTTGACATTCTTTTGTTTTCAAAACGTTTTATCCTATTTTCTGTAAAATTAGTAAAAGAAAAAGAACACAAAAAACGGTTGCATGTCAGCATGTGCTCAAAGCATGTCGAAGGCGCCAAAGAATTTTGATATTTGGGGGAAGTGCGAGCGGGCGGGAATGACTAAATATTTCGGCACGATCGCCAGCTTGACAGGAACAAGGCCGTCCATGGCCTGACGATCCAACGTCCCAAACCATCCCCACCCAACCGGATCTAACCTAACCCTACGAAGACACATCCCACCCCACCCATTCGATCCACTTTCTGCTCGCTCCTCCTCCTCCTCTCCTCGATCCGCCGCCACCGCCTCCCCGTGCTGTTCCCCGCCGACGACCCTGCCTCGCCACCGGCCACCCCACATTGTCCCCTTGACGCTCACCGGCGCCCCAACCCACCGAGCCCCCTCCGTCCCTCGTTTCCCTTCCAAACCCTAGCTGCTGCCGCCGCCCTTCTAGAACTCGCCGGCTAGAGCTCGCCGCCTTCCACATGGCCTCCCGGGGCCCTCCTCCTCCCTCCGTGGATCTCAGCAGCGGCACGCCCTCAAGATGGCCGGCACCGCAGCCTCAGCCCCGAGTTCGACCAGCTGCGCCTCCACGGCCTCGTTCCCCTCCATGCTCGCCCCGCAGCGCCTCTGACGACCTGACGCCAAGCTCCTCCTCGGCTCCTCCATCGGCCGCCGCACCTCCGGGCTCTGTACCGCGGCGGCGTCCTCCTTCTCCCCCCTCTCTCTCGCTCACACACACTATCTCTCGGTTTCTTTCCCTAAATCTCTTTCTCTCTCTCTGCAGGCACCCCCGGACGCGAGGGTGGAGACTCACCGGAGCGTGGACGGAATCGACGGGAAGTGTTGCCCAGCACGTATCCGGCGTCTCCGACCTCGGCTACAGTGGATGGTGGTTAGGTAATGTTTGTTGCTGATCTGTATTTGCTCTAGGTGGTGCCTATGATTGTTTGCTCTCGGCGGTGCACTGGTGCCTGCTGTGTTTATTGCTTATCTTAATTTATGTTAGTGGTTAGCTGATGTATGCTGCTTCTCTGTGTTCAACCTTGTAGTAGCAGGCAGCAGCAGAAGAAGAAGACTCGTGGTAGCTTAGCGTAGCAACCCAGTATTGTTGTTCTTGTAGTTCCAGTGTCAGTTGTGCAAAGACTGAAGTTCAGTAGATGGTAGTTAATCATTTCACTGGGACAGAACATGAGTTGGCTATCTTATAGCTCAAATGCATTAAAAGTGAATAATTTCTTTTTGTGATTGTAAACATTGGGACATAACATGAGTTGGTTATCTTTTTTCTGTTTAGTCCCCAATGGACAACTACTTGTGTATTATGCAAACAATAACAGAGCTAGAGATGTTATGTTCTAATTAATGAGCACTTTGTTGTCAAGTCTTGCCTATATTGGTGTCTTGTAATCTTGTTTTAAGTAGTTCTTATTGTGGGTCATCTTATTTGTAAAGCTAGTTGCAGTCTTATGTGGGCAATCGCTTTTAGCATTAGTTTGGTTTTGTCTGTGTGGCCTTTATATTCTAAAAAATGTGTTGATGGATTTACTGTTTTGCAGGTTGTAGGCACCACGGTGTATAAGATGGTGATGTTGACGTTGCACGAGAAAGATGAGGTGAAGATTTTGAACTGTCCACTCAGAAAGTGGAGGTGGATTCTTGCATCTGCCCACTGTGTAAGATTTTGGTCTGTCACTCTCTTCTTGTGCTTGTGATTATGACCTCCGTTGCCCATTTATCTGGACACTATGGTTAATAAATTGGTGTAAGTTATGGTTGTGCCTTCTGTTCTTGTCTGGTGGTATTGCAGTGCAATTTGTATGTTCATGTGTGCTTCTAATAACTTGGGTTTTGTGGTTAGTCTTCAAGAAATGAATCTGTACCAGTTACTTAGTCTAGATTCAGTAACTTTTCTATTGAACATGCTTGATTTTGCATCTGCACATGGATCTCTTCCCACTCTCCACAGAGCTGTTTACTAGTCATATGCTGTTTACTAAGGTCCAACAATGCATAATGTGAAATAATGAACAGCAATCAGGAATACTAATATAGGAACATGAACAACCATCTTGTTTAATCCTATCTAACGTTTTTGTTTCTTTGCTGTTTTTTCAGGGCGCAAGTGGTGCAGTGGACGCAAGACTGCCCTCTCTACCGCTATATCCCGCCGCCATCGGCCTCCCTGCAGCCTGATCCGGTTGGCTCTGGCCTCAGTGCCGCTGGATCGAGTCAAGTGTTTGTGCAGGAGGTCAACTTGGACGTGGCAACCTGAGTCGCTCTTGAACACGGAGAAGCGTGTCTTGTGGCTGGCGACGTTACGCCGTCGACATAATCAAGCTCTGCTTTAGGGATGCCACCTGGAATGCTTTAAGTGGCCAGATAGTCGTCCTTTCCAATCTGTTGGGACAGCTCAAGCAGGTATGTTGCTTCGACAACTTGCTCCTCCCTTTTATGGTCGATTGTGTCAACTTGACTAAAAATATGGGTAGTCTTCTATTCTGTAAGAGTGTCAAGCGGTCGTCCGCAAGCCCGCAAGTCCTGAAACCTGACTATTCTGTCTACTTGACTAAAAAGTGATTTTTAAACAACTGCTTGTTAGTAGTAGACATTATATTCACTCACTCTAAAAATGTGTGCTTCCTCCAACTTGCAGGAGTTCCATGCAAAAGAAGATTGACAGGAGCACAAGCTTTGTGACTGCTATCGAAGGAGCAGAAGCCCAGTTTGTGGTTGCTGAAGAAGATTGCAGACACATGGAGCTTGTAAAACTGTGATACTATTGTATCTGTGTTGGCTATCTTATTACACTTTCTGTTTGTTTTTACAATTGTAGAGCTTGTAAAACTGTGATACTATTGTATCTGTGTTGTACAGTATGATGTAACAGATTGATTATGGCTGTTATTTGAAATATTAACTTGTTTTTTAATCTGTTCCGATTTAAATATTGGTTACCTACTGGAAAAGTAAATATGAAGAAAATTGGCCCGACAGCGTGGGCCCACCTTCTAGAACCTGACAGATGGGACCCATCCTAAAAGATTAAATGAAAATAAAATCTGAAAATTCGGATAAAAAAGCCAATGGCCCAAGAAATAAAAGGCCAAATTGCTGGGCCCGGCCCATCTTGCCGCCAAATTTGCTAAGAGAAAAAAATGTTAAATGGGCTGAATTATTGAGCTAGGCCCATTTAGACGGCTGAACTGGATTGGGCTGATTCTGATTTACGACCATTTCATTTGGTCACAATTTTGCCACGTCAGCTCTGCCACGTTGGATCCGACGTGGACTGGCAAGACTGGTAGTGACCAAAACAATTGGTCATAGAATTTGTGACCTTTGTTTTTGGTCACAATCCTCTATGACCAATCCCAAAAAATGGTCGCAAACTGCCATTAGTGACGCTCATCTTTTGACCAATCGTTTTTGGTCACAAAAAGGTCACAAATGACAGTTCATGACCATTTCTGTGACCAATTTTGAGGGTCACAAGTCAGCATATTTCTTGTAGTGAATGTATCAACAGATGAGTTGAACAACATTGTTGCATGTGGTTTCGTCGATAACTTTCCTCTAAATCTCATTAATTAAACAATATTTAGGAAACACATCATTGATTGATTGGTTAAGCCCATGCTTCTGAGAGCATACATATGTTAGATAAATAAACTGCACAGTATCATAACCTTAATATCATATAGTACGAAGTAAGAGCATCTCCAAGCGGAGGCCCCAAACCCTCCCTAAACGTCCGGGCGGACAGCCCGGACGCTGTTTGGGCTGAAAACGGCTACCCAACCGCGGCCCCCATACCCTCCACAAACGTCCGGGTGGTCCGGCTCCCCCCAAAGCCAGCCCATATGTAGGGCAGGTTTGGGGCGGCCCGGACGCGTCCGCCACGTCGGATCTGGCAAGGCGGCTCCACGAAATTTGACACCAAATTTCGGCGCCGGTCACTTTCATTTATCCCCTTCTCCGCCTCCACTTCCCGCTGGTTTAATTTCATTCCTCCCGCCGCGTCCACCTGCAAATCCGGATGGAGGCGGAAGGAGCCATCGATTCGGCGGAGAAGGGTGCATCCTCCGAGTCCATTGAGCAGGCGCGGGACTCGGCGCTAAAGCCGAAGACCGTGGCGCGGAGGACACGGCGCCACAAGCAGCGCCAACGCGAGCTCGCGAACAAGGAGAAGAAGGAGGCGGTGGCGGCGGCGGAGGCGGAGAGGATTCCGAACGCGGAGACGCAGGAGGAGGAGCCGGTGCTGACCACACCAGTGCCCATGGTCCGACGCCCTACGCCGGCGCCAGCTCCGCCTCTCGGCATGGCGGCAAGAAAGTCGACGTCCTCGACAACGAACCAGGAGGAGCCGTGCCTCATCGCGGATGAGTACCCGTCGCAGGTGCCGCCGACGCAGGACGAGGAGGTGGTGGGGGAGTCTCCGCCGCTCCAGCGGACGCGAGCTTCTTCCGGCCTCACCGAGAACCAACTCGCCCACAAACTGTTCGACAAAAGTCAATTGGACTTTGAGGTATGAATTTCTATCCGAATTGCATATTTCCGAGTCAATTTTAGGTCCGTAGTGTAATTGTTAGCATGATTAGGATGAATATATGATGGAATTGATCCGAAATGGGGTCGATCCACCATCACAGGAGCCGTCGGCATCCACACTTCCTCCCTTTTACACTTTGGGTGAGGACGAGCCGGCGGACGTTGCGACGACGAAGAAGGCGAAGGCCAAGAAGGTGTACACGTCAAGAGGCACTTCGTACACAACTTTCGAAGATGTTTTGCTTTGCCGAGCTTGGTTAGCCACAAGCATGGATGCTATATGTGGAACCGGGCAAAAGGACACCCGATTGTTTTGTAATTTGGATCCGGTATGTATCGAATCGACGTTGCATGGCTTGCATGAGTTTGGGGACAACATTTTGGGAATGTGGTTGTATGAGCCCAACTATGGGGTCGTCTTTGGGGGTCGGATATGGGACTGGAGATGCTCTAATGAGTACAAAAAATATGTAGAAACTACAAGACAAGCACATGCTTAGAATTAATGCTTCTATGGGTTTTAAATATACTATTGATCAGTAGTGAGGTCGTGCGTTACTGCGTTGCACGTGCAATTCATTAGTAATAAAGCTTCGCCGTTTTGCTAAAAAAAAAACAGCACCGCACCGTAGCGTAGCGTCGTCGCCCTTCTCCTCTTCTATGCTCCCAAATCATCCCGCCTCCTCGGCAAAGTCAAATCTCAAACCCGAAAGGTGGTCGCCGCCTCCGAATCCCGCCGGCGATGGGGAGGGCTTTACATTTCGGCAAAGATCTGGACGGAGACCTCTAGGAGACCTCTGCGAACCGCTCCAGCAACGGCGGCCTGCCTCTTCCAGGGACCGGCTGCCACCCCATCCTCCCTCGCCGCCAGATCGACGGCAAGCTCGTGTTTCTTGCTACTTACTCTCGGGCCTAGGCAGATCGACCGGCCCTCCCGAGCCCGGTGAGTTCATTGCCCTCTCATTCCTCTAGATGCGCTCCTTTCTTGCACACCATGGCCGACGGATTTGGGCTTTCTTGTTTTAAAGAGAAGAATTTGGGTTTTCTTTTCCAAGAACCGGCAGCGCCCCCATCCTTTTTTTTTTTTTGAATATAATGGCAGGAGAGCTGCCATGTTTCGTTAATAGTGGGAATCCCCCATCCTTTTCCAAGAACTCACGAATCTGATAGTTTGATCTGTCATGCCTGATTATAATCATTCCAAGAATCCTTAGGGTTTAGGTTCTTGAAAAACTGTTTTTTTTTGAAAGAACTGGTTTTTCTTTTTAAAGTACTGGTTAACCCCCGTTCTGTAGGGAAAGTACAGTCTTTTCTCGTCTTAACCTACTCCAATATAGTACAGTACTAAATTGGATGACGGCTGTACCCTTTCCGCATTCCTCTCACTCATTCGGAGTACGCCCTCTCAACATGATTCACAAATTTTGTTTGCCCAAATATACATAGAAAGAAGAGTAAAATGCTTGGGCGGTCATCAAGTTGCCTCGAATGAGCAGATTAGTCACCTACTGGGAAAATGCAAAGCATTGGTCACCAAGTTCAAGTTGTACGTTTGTGACAAGTTAGTCATTTCCTTACAACGGCCGTTAAGTCGCTGACGTGTTAAGTCGCTGACGTGGCCGTTAAGCCGTTGAGCAGCAGCAGCGGCCGACAGCCTGCTTCGTTTTCCCGCAACGGAGCCGTCCACACGTCCGCCACCATCAGTGGCGCTGCAGCAGCAGCTGGCCACTCCGCCCATGGTCGCCTTGGATCTGCTGCCCATCGCCCGAGCAGCAAGTGCCACCGACCACTTGCATCCACGCCCTCCACCTCTGCTTGTACTAGTCTGCCCAGAATTTCAACTACAGGGACGAATAGATGAAAATAAGTAAAAGTGTAGGATGCATTTTGCAAAAAAAAGACTGACATGTCAGCCACTTAACGACAGTCGTGACGGAATGACTAATATTTTACAAAAGTACAACTTGGTGACCAATACTTTGCATTTTCCCAGTTGGTGACTAATCCGCTCGTCCGCGACAACTTGATGACCTCCCAGGCATTTTACTCTAGAAAGAAGTATACGTTGTTGCACCTGATCTGTCAAAATGTAGATGCACGATGTGGCATAGTTTCTTCCACGTGGTCCATTTTTTTGGTAGACATGCTGTAGTGGAAATAAAATGTCAGGGCAGTTAGGCTGATTCTAGAAAGGACTACCTTTTTCCACAAAAGGAAAAGAACCGCATTGCCCATTTTCATATTTTGATCTGAGTTTCATGGCTAAATGTTTTCACTTCTTCTCATAATTTTATTCCCATTTACAATGCCAGAAAGTAAATTTGTAGAAATCATGTGTCCAAATATAATTTATCAGTTGTTGATTTGATTTTTATGACCTGGGATAATTTATTGTTCTCTCTAGCTCACGCTGTCAGTAGACTGGATAAACTTGTACCTTCACTCGTTTATTTAACAATGTTGTATGGTGCTTCACGAGAACTGATGGTCTTTTTCCCATTTCAGTTCTGCAATGCTACTTGTTGCAATCTTGTTTGCTCTCTGCAATCTGCATGAATCCATAATGTCATTTTCACTCTAATTCATTCAGGCTGACATGGCTGCAAGAAAAGATAAGCCAGTCCTCATTGCTTGCCAAGCACCCAGTTGCCGCATCACACGAGCACAAGCTTCTAATAACCGAGGAAGGTTTGGAGTGGCTCACCCCGCACCGGTACCTTTGAGAAAATCACCCACAAAATCAAATGTGAAAAGGGGAGCTTTGGATGAGAATGCATATGCAAGTGCTGTAACGTCAGCTCCACAGCCTAAAAGGCGAGCAGTGCTCAGGGATGTGACAAACATAAGCTGTGCAAACTCATATAAAAATTGCACTGCTGTGACTAAGCTGCAGGTACCAACATGTTCCACATATTATATCCCTGTATGATTTTTTGATCATTACTTTCCCCTGAACGATGTGAACTAAATGAGGTATTCCCTTTCATGGTTATAAAAAGTGCGCTTAAGCGCACGCTTAAGCTCGCTTAGGCGCTGAGCTGAGCAAAACGCCTAGCGCTCAACTGCGCTTAAACGTGCACTTAATCACGCTTAGCGCTTTAATCCTTTAGAAAAGAGAAAAGCGGAGACAAAACGCTCAATTAGCGCCTAGCGCTTAATAGAACCTTGTTCCCTTTGTTTCAGTTAAAGTCCACCCTAAAGGTAGCACGAATTTCGAGCAAAAACAAGCATTGTGCAAAGAAGGTTCCTAAGCCACCCCTTCCTGCTTTTAGTGAAGCTTCATTTGTGAATGATTCTGAGGAAGCTCAGAAGGCACCAAAAGAGGAGCGAACTGCTTTGCTTGAAAACAAGGGGTCATTGTCATTACAAAATATTGAATGGAACAGGTTGAGTGGTGTTCATGAGGCATTCTTTCAGGGAAGAAACACTAGGGATAAATCTGAAACTGCGGACTCAAAGAATGGTTAGTTAACTTCATGTTTTTCTCTACTATTATCGTCTGACCTAAACATTGGTTAAAAGTCTAGAAAATTGTTAAGAGCTTCTCTTCGCTTGTAATGTTACTTCTTGCTGCTGGCTGGCTTTGGTCATATTTTGGGTATACTATAATTGTTTCCGTCCACTGCTCATTTCTGAGAAACTTGTAGATAGTCTTTATGTGTTCTTTTTAGTGGGGCAGCAGCCAGCAGCTAAATAATCTATATTTTTGTTCCAGGGAACTATGCTGGTTTAAACATTATAGATATTGACAAAGATAATGGCAATCCACAAATGTGTGCTCCATATGTTGCAGAGATATACACAAACTTAATGGCCTCAGAGGTATGTTGATATTCTTTGGTAAAAGGGAGAACTTCTACTGTTTGGACAGAATTACGGGTCCCTCATATTTTACATGTCTTATAAAGCTAGGAAGAATTTATTTTTTGTATGTTTATATTCTATCTATGTGCGATGCTGTTAGCATTTGTTTTGTGATAGCATTACAGCCTCTATCTTATATGCTCGTGTTATTCCCCAGCTTATAAGAAGACCTAAATCAAATTACATCGAGACTTTGCAGAAGGACATTACAAAGGGAATGCGAGGGATTCTGATTGATTGGCTTGTTGAGGTTTGTATACATAAATAGTTCAGCTATGTTTAAGACTGAGCATTCATCATTGCCATTTCACTGGATAACTTCACATACAAGTTGATGTACATAAGTTGGAAATATGAAGTATACAATTACTTGTAGAATTTTGTAATTATGGATGGTAGAAACAATGCCCATTCATCTAGGAGGATTAGAGTCCAGGGTTTCCACACCAGTCCCAGATGGATTCTGGTTTACATATGGCATCTGGACATGAACATTCTTTCCATTCCTGTCTGTGTAGTTTTGTTTGTTTCCCTTCTAAATATCCTAACTATTTGAAGTCAGTGATAGAGAATTTTATATGGGAAGTTTGAATCAGTAGTGATCATCCACTCATCCATTCTTGTTGCAACAAATAACATGCTTGTCAAGTTGAGACAAACCTAACACGTTCAAAATCGCGCTGTGGAGGTATGCACATATAGAAATACATGACTCTTAAAGACCTGGAGATACTATAGAGGTCAGAATATGATGCCAGTGGTCTTAACTCTTTAGCACCAGAAACATACTATAAATTTATGTATATGGGATATCTGTATTTTCTTTTGTCACTAATCAAGATCCTTGTTCCAGTTGAATCTTTACTGTTCACGCTTATGAAGTTCTATCTTTGCAGGTTTCCGAAGAATATAAGCTTGTGCCAGACACGCTGTACCACACTGTATATCTTATTGATCAGTTTCTTTCCTGGAAATATATTGAGAGACAGAAACTTCAACTTCTTGGGATAACTAGCATGCTCATTGCATCGTAAGTTTGGAATTGTTTGATGTTAATATGAAATATTCAGAAGCTTTGAAATTAATAGGAAATATGTATCACGGAAAGGTTTGCATAGTTGCTGAAGGAGCTTATTCTGTGACGAATACATCAATTATATTTATTGTCTTTGCTGCCATGGGTGCCACTGATATCTGTCACTAGAGTTTTTATTCGTTTACCTTTTGCAGGAAATATGAAGAGATCTGTGCACCTCGTATTGAAGAATTTTGTTTCATAACTGATAATACATATAAAAAAACCGAGGTACATTTTTCATGTGAAATCTGAAGGATTTTTTTATTACACATATGCAAAGTGTCATTGTTGATCCCCCATAACTGATATCATCCTGATTCAATAGGTGCTGGAAATGGAGTGCCAAGTGCTTAATGATCTGGGATTTCATCTTTCTGTTCCTACAACAAAAACATTTCTCAGGTTACTTACTCAGGATTACTAGACAGTAGACACATCATATTTCTTTTCCAATGTGAAGTTCCTGTTCCATCACTAACAAGCATTTCCTGTAATTTGAAATTTTATCAGGAGATTCCTTAGAGCAGCACAGGCTTCTCACAAAGTAAGACTGGCATCGAACCATATTAGCACAGTTTTCCTTCAATTTGTATGTATGATGCTGATCACTAAGTTATCAATCTACATTTCTAGGCTCCTTCTTTAACTTTGGGTTATCTGGCCAATTATCTTGCGGAGTTGACTTTGGCTGATTACAATTTTCTGAGATTTCTCCCCTCAGTGGTGGCAGCCTCTGCAGTCTTTCTTGCGAGATGGACACTCGATCAATCAGACCGTCCATGGGTTCGTACGAAAACTCTGAATACAGATCTTTGCACATAATGTGGAAACAAGTTTTTTCTCCTCTAATATATGTTATTTCTTTCACAGAACTATACTCTCGAGCATTACACCTCATACAAAAGCTCTGATATTCAAATATGTGTGTTCGCTCTACGGGAACTGCAGGGCAACACCAGTGGATGCACCCTCAATGCTATACGTGAAAAGTATAGCCATGAAAAGGTATGTGACCAGCATTTGCTGACTTGCTCGTTGAGTTTCCTAACAGGACGTATCGTCCTCCTCTGTGTAAGCCATACAGTTATAAGATTTCTGACAGCCTGTTTGTATTTCTCATTGCAGTTTGAAGGTGTAGCGAACATGTTGTCGCCGGAGCTGGCTCAGTCACTCTTCAGTAGACAGGCTAACGACTTCAATCCCATGTTGATCAACAACTCTTAGTGGCATCAATCTGCTGACAATTGTGTCGCCAACGTTTGGATATGGGTGTGTTGTTGTTGTTGTTGTTGTTGTCAACAAAAACTGTGTAACTAGTTGAATGCTCGTGCGTTGCTACGGAATAAAAAAAATATCATTGATCAAAAGGGTAATTCATTGATGGGCTCGTCAAAATAAAGTTCACGGCGTACAAAATCAGATGCAACTTATGACTTCATTGAGATTTTTTTAATGTTTTATGCTTGCTTCTCATACATGCAACCACCACACGCCTCCTCAAATTATTTTCTCATGGAACATGTTAACATAATGCACGTGAAAATTCTAGTGTACACATACTGCTCAAAATTCCATTTCACAAGTCTTCCGATTTGATATGGAATTGGCTCCAGCTCCGCCTCGATGAACACATACACCTACAGGCTCCCCTCAGCTTATGCCGATCAACCTAATAATGCTTCAACAGATGAGCGCTATATGCAAAAATAGTTGATTGCTTGCGATGGAGAACCAAACTCCTCATCTCTTCTTCCTTCATGTAGTCTTCTTCCTTCATGTAGTGTTTCTTTACACACGTTCTGAATGTGCTAGTAAATGATGGGTTGCAGTTTAAGGCTTAAGTGTAAGCACACCAGGAAATTTTTAAGAGTTAAGTGTCTCCGAAATTTGAATCGACTATAACTTTACACTAGTCCGGAGTAACCCTTTGCAAACTATGAAAATCTTCATTGGAGAAGACCACTTGAAAAGACCGCTCTAGCATGTAAGGACATATAGAGATGAGTTTCTCTTTGCATGTTTCAAACTTTACTACATGCAATAAACCTATAAAAATAGTTATGAACATGCAAAAAGTCAAGCAATACCTTATTTCCCTGTCCAACTTGTTCCTTGTGTGGGGCTTGGTCACCAAGTTCAGGAGGTGGGGCATCATCATGTTGTGGTGTTGCAGCTTCAGTTGCAAAAGGCTGAGCACCCTCTATATCATCTTCTAGTTGTGGGTCCATAGGTTAATCTGGGACTCTAATTTTCAGTTGCAGCCTTTGCTTCATTCTTTTGAACTTTGATTGTCCGGGCTTGTGCCAACTCTTAGCACGAATCAGGCTAAATCAAAGTCAGCCACACACCCGGACCGATTGCTCCGATACCATATTGAAATCAAATATCAAACACGACAGAAGCTCACAAAATCACTTGAACTATTGGCTTTTTTGCTGGATAAGATACTGTACATCAGAAAAGGAGCTGAAGCTTCTGCATCACTCTTCTTTGTTCTCTTTTACATATTCACACAACACATTACACTTTAGTACCTCTACTATCTTCTGTTTACAATGAATGAACTATCTACAGCAAAATCATATCAGATAAATTGTCGGGATATATACTTATGAAACTTCAATGTTCGGATTGTATACTAGTAGTTTCTAGTTACAAATACATTTAGTGCGGCTCCATGAACTCAAACTAAATTTCAAGCCTTTTCATTTGTTCAAAGTCCATGAGGGAAAATGTCTTGCTCGATCAATGTGAGATACTCATTTTGAGAAATAAACCTGAAAATATTGTGAGTGTGGTGGTTGTTAGGATACAAACCACAACTTAGTTGACCTCACCGACCTTTGTACAAATTTGACCATTTATTACCTAATCCGATTATTGCCATCAACTTCAACGATCCTGAAAAGATGAGGAAAAACTACACTTTCTCATAGTGTTGGTTAAGGTAAAGAACTAACACATTTTCCCTAAAATGAAAATATTGACTTCTTGCTGGTGACAAACTAAAAGGAGAATGGAACATGAGTTGGTCTGGAGGCAGTTTCAGTCACACAAAGTTGGACCGAGGTGATTTTGGGACCCAAGATCGGCCCAAGCTAGGTTCAACATTTTTTGTAGAGGAAAATATTTGACTTGATTGAGAAATATTAGAAATTGCATAAAACTAAATAGAGAACAAACAATAAAGATCGACAATAAAACTAAAAGATGTATCGAGATCCTTGTCTTGTGCTTCAAGAGATTGTTGGTAGGCTTGGCCGCAACTTCTTGGGCTTAAAGAGTTTTGATGGGCCGCTAGGCGAGCCTTCGTCTGGGCCGCACCGGGTATACCAATGGTGGTACCCGAAGGGTATGCCCATGTCAATGACATTGCGTCGCTTCGCCTTCTGAGGGTGTTGTCTTGAAGACTGTAGACCCATGTGCTTTCCTAGGGCTAGGCATACATGGCATCAAGGTTGGATTGTGTGGTCATCCCAAGATGTGTGTGTTTTGCATGGTGGCTTGCGGGGAAGCGACAACAGTGATGGCCGATGGTTGGTCGCAACAATATTTTGGTAGCCGACTTTGTTCTTTCATGTTCGACGGGTCTTCGTGTTGGTTTTTCTCTGTTGTGAAGTTAGAGCTGATATCGCATCGTTCGAGTGGCAACGATGACTTGCGATATGCGGTCCGGTCGTGAAAATCTTTCTCTGCGCTAGTATTGCATATCTTGTCTTCAAAGCTCGTCATCGGAAGAGATGCCCCTTTTATTCATTTTTTATGCACAACTATCAATTAAACACACATGAATATTACCACATTTGTAATATTTTTTAATATAATTTGATTCTTTTGTAATGATCCAAATGATTTTTTACATAACAAAACTTAATAAATGAGTTTTGATGGTAGCCAGGTTGGTTGTGGGTGGTTGTGTGCCTCGAGGTGGTCATGTTCTATGACGGTCGGCGAGGGTGTATGTACTAGTTTTAGCCCGTTTTCCCGCTAATTAAACGGTCAGATCTCACAAATTGTTAAATAAAATGAGGCAATGCTTGCCCCTTTTGTTCATTTTTTATGCAGAGCTATCAATTAAACCCACATGTAGATTACCACAGTTGTAGTATTTTTTTACTATAATTTGATTTTTTGTAATGATCTGAAATGATTTTTTACATAACAAAACTTAATAAACGAGTAAATAAAAATTTATTTAACCTACGCAAAGACTATAATGGGTGGGGTACTCTGGCGATGTTGACAGCCTCGATCAAAACCATACTAGGCACCTGTCGAGCATAACTCTTTTGCCAGCTAACACTAGAAGAAATTTCGCCATAGATCACGACCTTCCGCCGAGACCGTGGTCTAAAGCGGCTTTTGGCCACGAAATTTCGCGGTTTTTTTTTCGCGGGCGATGGTAGCAACGACCACGGATTTCCAAAAACGTGGTCTATGGCACCTATAGCCCACGGTCTTTCTGAATTTTTGTGGTTGAAAGGTGTGTTTCGGGTTGCGAGGCATCTATCGCCCACGATCTTCCAGAATTTCGTGGTTAAAAGCTACGTTGCTCGGTTGCGCGTTCGATTTTTGACTGGGATCGATACCCCCGGTGCTCGTATAACGTCGAACGAGGCCATTTGCGGTCTAAAAACCTCGTAGAACACACCCCGCTCTCATATCAAGATCGAGGCGTCCCTTTTTTCGATTGCTCTATTACTCGATGGCTGGGTTCGATGATGTTCTTGGCGCTGGCCCCACCATGTCAGTGTCTCATTATACTGTTGATCGATTCTTGCCAAATTTTTCATCCCGATGCTCCGTTCTTGCGCTACTGTTCTTGCCCCTGGCTCCACTATGTCAGTGACTCATGATTCTGTTGATCGATTCTTGCCCACTTTTTCATCCCGTTGCTCCATTCTTGATCTACTGTTCTTGCCCCTCGCTCCACCATGTCAGTGACTCATGATTCTGTTGATCGATTCTTGCCAACTTTTTCATCCCGTTGCTCCGTTCTTGCGCTACTGTTCTTGCCCCTGGCTCCACCATGTCAGTGACTCAATATTCTGTTGATCGATTCTTGCCCACTTTTTCATCCCGTTGCTCCGTTCTTGCGCTACTGTTCTAGCCCCTGGCTCCACCATGTCAGTGACTCATGATTCTGTTGATCGATTCTTGCCAACTTTTTCATCCCGTTGCTCCGTTCTTGCGCTACTGTTCTTGCCACGGGCTCCACCATGTAAGTGACTCATGATTCTGTTGATCGATTCTTGCCCACTTTTTCATCCCGTTCCTCCGTTCTTGCGCTACTGTTCTTGAAGCTGGCTCCACCATGTGAGTGACTCAATATTCTATTGATCGATTCTTGCCAACTTTTTCATCCCATTCCTCCGTTCTTGCGCTACTGTTCTTGCCCCTGGCTCCACCATGTCAGTGACTCAATATTCTATTGATCGATTCTTGCCCACTTTTTCATCCCGTTCCTCCGTTCTTGCGCTACTGTTCTTGGAGCTGGCTCCACCATGTCAGTTATTCAATATTCTACTGATCGATTCTTGCCAACCTTTTCATCCCCTTGCTGCGATCTTGCGATACTGTTCTTGCAGCTGGCTCCACCTTGTGAGTGACTAATAATTCTCCTTATCGATTCTTGCCTACTTTTTTATCCCATGCTGCGTTTTTGCGCTACTGTTCTTGCCCCTGGCTCCACCATGTCAGTGAGTAATAATGCTACAGATCGATTCTTGCCCACTTTTTTATCTCGTTGCTTTACTGTTCTTGCCGCTGGCTCCACCATGTCAGTGACTAATAATGCTCCCGATCGATTATTGCCTGCTTTTTTTTATCCCGTTGTTGCGTTCTTGCGCTACTGTTCTTGCCGCTGGCTCCACCATGTCAGTGACTCATTAAACTGTTGATCGATTCTTGCCCACTCTTTTATTCCGTAGCTCCTTTCTTGCCGCTGGCTCCCCCATGTCAGTGAGTAATAATGCTCTCCGTTGCTGCGTTCTTACGCTACTGTTCTTGCCGCTGGCTCCACCATGTCAGTGACTCATTAAACTGTTGACCGATACTAGCTGACTACTCTGTCTTTCGGTTGTTCCCGTTACTGTTAATCGATGGTGGGTCCTGACTGTCGGCCTCTCTGTGCAAGGTTTGCCTCCTCAAAAGACTGAAGATAACTGAATCAAACCTCTCGTCACTATCGGACTCTCTCTTCAGAAACGTGTGTTTGCTCCGTTGATGTTTGATTATACTCGTGATTAATACTGCTAGTGGTTTCACCTTGTTAAGTGCTGGCGATGCAGATGGGTTATGGTCTAGCCGGTGGGTCCTGACTGTCAGCCTCTCTGTGCAAGGTTTGCCTTCTCAAAAGACTGGAGATAACTGAACAAACCTCTCGTCACTGTCAGACTCTCTCTTCATAAACGTGTGTTTGCTCCGTTGATATTTGATTTATACTCGTGATTATTACTACTAGTGGTTTCACCTTGTTAACACTAGTAGGGAAACCCTATATAGGTAGGTTGGCACTCTGTGGCGCACCCTTAATTGGTGCGCCACAGAATTATTTTTTGTGGCGCATGTGGTTTAGTGCGCCACAGAAATCACATTTCTGTGGCGCACTAAACCACATGCGCCACAGAAATTAGACGTTCTGTGGCGCACCAAGCCTGGTGCGCCACAGAAAGTCACATTTCTGTGGCGCACATGGCCAGGTGCGCCACAGAAAGTTATCTGGGGGGCGGGTTAAAATTTGAAAAAAATAATTCTGTGGCGCACCTGGCAGGTGCGCCACAGAAAGTTGACATTCTGTGGCGCACCTGGCAGGTGCGCCACAGAAAGGTGACATTGGTGCGCCACAGAATTTTTTTTTCAAATCCCACCCCCCTGTGGTTCGCCTTTTTAGTCTTGCAGGAAGTAAAGAAAAATGATAAAAATTTCAATAAATAAAATCCTTTGACATGTAGTTAGGTTTGAGTGTCTAGTAGGTATAGAAATTTTGAAATATGAATTTTGACCTTTTTTGCAACAAACAGGAAAAAAAACTTGTAACGGCCATAACTTTTGCATACGACGTCGAAATAACGCAAATAAACATGTAGTTAGGTTTACCCGGTCAGCAATTCACAGATTTCTCAAATTCCAAAAGAAAAAAAAGTTATTTCAAACAGACGATTTTTCGCAGCAAAATCAAAAAGAAGGAAAAAATTCAAAAAAATTAAAAAATTCAAAAAGTCCAAAAAAGACACAGAAATGTATAACAAAGAAGATTGTTGAATTTTTTGAAGTGTTTTGACTTTTTTGAATTTTTTGGATTTTTTGAATTTTTTGGAGTTTTTTGAAATTTTTTGGATCTTTCGAAACTTTTGAATCTCCTTTTGAACCTTTAGAAGTTTTTGAAAAATCTGAAATTTAAAAACACACATTTATAACACATACCACACATATACACATACAAGACTTAAGAGGGTTCATATGATATATATATCAATAAGAACTTGAGTAGCACAAGGGTAGGTGGAGTGGGTGGAGTGGGTGGAACTTAGAAGTTAAGCGTGCTAGTGTTGGAGCAATTTGAGGATGGGTGACCTAGCGGGAAGGTATCAGTTCAAAAAATTCAAAAAATATGAAAATAATTCCAATAATTAGGATTTTTCATATTATTTCATATTCTGAATTTTCTGGATTTTTTTTGAAACTTTTTATATTTTTTTGCATTTTTTGAATTTTTTGAATTTTTTGAGAATTCTGTGGCGCACCAGGCCAGGTGCGCCACAGAAATGTGAGAATTCTGTGGCGCACCAAGCCAGGTGCGCCACAGAAATAATTTTTGTGGCGAGAATTCTGTGGCGCACCCAGCATTTCTGGGGGTGCGCCACAGAATACCAAATTGGTGCGCCACTAATAGCCTTTTCTGTACTAGTGTAAGGGCTAGCGATGCAGAGGGGTTATGGTCTAGACGGTGGGTCCTGACTGTCAGCCTCTCTGTGCAAGGTTTGCCTCCTCAAAAGACTGAAGATAACTGAATCAAACCTCTCATCACTGTCGGCCTCTCTCTTCAGAAACGTGTGTTTGCTCCCTTGATGTTTGATTTATACTCGTGATTATTACTGCTAGTGGTTTCACCTTGTTAAGGGCTGGCGATGCAGAGGGGTTATGGTCTAGACGGTGGGTCCAGACTGTCAGCCTCTCTGTGCAAGGTTTGCCTCCTCAAAAGACCGAAGATAACTGAATCAAACCTCTCCTCACTGTCGGCCTCTCTCTTCAGAAACGTGTGTTTGCTCCGTTGATGTTTGATTTATACTCGTGATTATTACTGCTAGTGGTTTCACCTTGTTAAGGGTTGGCGATGCAGAGGGGTTATGGTCTAGACGGTGGGTCCTGACTGTCAGCCTCTCTATGCAAGGTTTGCCTCCTCAAAAGACTGAAGATAACTGAATCAAACCTCTCCTCACTGTCGGCCTCTCTCTTCAGAAACGTGTGTGTTCTGATGGGGTTTTATTTATGCCATTGGTTGCTTCTAGTGGTCATTTTTCTTTCAGTTCCGCCCGCAGTTTTAACCTTGTTAATGGCAGGCGATGCAGGCAGGTTGTGGTCTCGACGGTGAGTCCTGCCTGTCAGCCTCTCTGTGCAAGGTTTACCTCCTAAAAAAACTAAAGATAACTGAATCAAACCGCTCCTCACTGTCGGCCTCTCTCTTCAGAAATGTGTGTGCTCTGCTGAGGTTTTATTTATGCCCTTGATCATTGCTTCTAGTGGTAAATTTTCTTTCGGTTGCGACCGCAGTTTTGACCTTGTCAAGGTTGCGCGATGCACAGTAAAAAAAGGTTAGCTCGTCGAAAAATGATGATAATCGAACCTCTCCTGACTGTCCGCCTCTCTCTTCAGAAAAAAGGTTTTGACCTTGTCAAGTTTTGCAGGGCTGACCCGTTAATGGTAAGTTAGGTTCCATATTGAAAAAAAGGTTGCGCGACGCACAGTAATTAAAAAGGTTAGCTCTTAAAAAATTAATGATAATCGAACACCCGTGCTCGCGCTGATGTGAAAAATACGGAGAACCGCCAAAATGCTTCCTCTCGCGCTCGCGCTTCAAAACACCCCTGCTCGCACCAAAAGCACTTTCACACCCGCGCCTTCCGTCCTGCAGATTCGGTTTCTTCTGGAGACGCAACGGCCGGCGGTCAACCAGGCCCGCCAAAGATCACCCGGGCGAGCTGGCCTGCCACCGTTGGCCGGCGGCGCCGCTCTTCACGAGGCGCACCGGACATCGATCTGCTGGCCGATCCCTGCGGTACGTGCCCATGGTACCTTCAGGAAATTAGGACTAGTTATTGCGGTTCAGGTCTACCTAACTAAGCTAGAGTCGCCCAACGCTTATAATTTCGTTAGTTTGCTCGACTCGATCGATTGCCATTGTTTTGCCCTCGATCTGTTCAATTGTTCGAATTGGTTGGCACTGTATATATTGCACTCGATCGATCTGTTATCTGAAATACGTAACCATTCGTTGGTTTGCACTCAACCTGTTCGGTGAAATAGCTAGGCTGCCTCTTCCTTTTCGTTATCTATCTGTTTGCTAAAATAACGTGGCATTTTTAGCTTTATATTCGATCTGTTTGCTAAAATATCTTGGATTAGATTTGTACACCAACCTGTGTTCGCTGAAATGCCTTAAAACTTCTGACCATATCTATCCTCAACAGATGGACAGAACTTGGATAAAGCACTCCGCAAAATTTACAAAGGAACATATAAGAGGCGTAGAAGACTTTACGGCGTATGTTAGGGCTCATTGTGATCGCGACTTTGTGTTGTGCCCATGCCGTAAATGTAAGAATGCTAAATTTCAGAGTTAAAAAGAGTGGACGCTCATCTACTAGCTCACCAGATGTTAAAAACATATACAAATTGGATTCATCATGGTGAAGAACATGATGCGCCTGGTATCATTACTGATCCGCCTGAAGATGTTCATGAAGTAGCGGACGAGGGCGGCATATAGAATGAAGGTTTTTCTCTTTTAGAGAACATGTACCCTTATGCAACACAGTCTGGTTTCAACCCACTTGTCTCTAAACTCATAGAAGATGCTAAGCGCCCAATGGGCTCTGATACTAAAGTCACAAGATTGGAACATATTGTGGGCAAACTTTATGTGAAGTCAAAATATAAGATGAGCACTAAAGGGTTCGATGAAATGGAGAAGCTGAATAACGCTGCACACCCTAGCGATGGTATGCCAAAATCCTATCATGAGATGAAGCCGTACCTCAAGGTACTAGGACTTTATTATGAAAAGATTGATGTCTGCAACAATAACTGTGTACTGTTATGGGGTGATATCAATAAAGAACTCGAGAAATGACCAGTATGCAAGGAATCGAGATGGAAAAGCGGAAGCAACAGCAAGGTTCCCTGGAAGGTTCTGAGATATTTTCCCATTATACCAAGATTGCAGAGGTTATTCGCTTACGAAGAAACATCCCAACACACAAGATGGCACAAAGAGGTTCTCCTGCCCGACGAGCAGTTACTAAGATATCCAGCTGACGGTAAAGCATGGAAGAGTTTTGATGAGAAATATCCAGAGTTTGCTTCAGATCAAGGAACCTGAGACTTGGCCTTGCTACAGACGGATTTAACCCATTTGGCAACATGAGTAACTCGTACAGCATGTGGCCAGTACTTGTTACACTTACAACCTGTCACCCATGGGATGCACTGATCAATCAAACTGCTTGATGGCTTTACTCATCCCAGGTCCCAAATCTCCCGGGAAGGATTTAGATGTGTTCATGCAGCCTCTTATAAAAGACTTGAAAGAACTATGGAAGGGTGTCCTTACTCGCGATGTGCTAGCCAAACCTGATGACGAGCCGTTCCTCTTGCGTGCTGCTGTACTGTGGTGCGTCCATGATTATCCAGCTTTGGGCACTATGTCTGGCAGAGTGACAGGAGGTTATAATGCATGTGTTCGCTGTGACAAAGAACAACTATCAGTAAAGATAACAAATAAGATCGGATTCATTGGCCACCGCCGTTTCCTTCCAGATGACCACCGTTACCGAACACAAAAAAGGTTCTACACGCAATTTTATGGCCAGAAACTGAAAAGAGAAGAGCACCAGAAAAGTTCAGTAAAAGGAGTTGAAGGCGCTTCTGGAAAATGTCAAACATGTTAAACCAGGAAAGCCACCAGCTGACACCGACGGTGACAAAAAGAAGAGGGCAAAGAAAAAAATGAAATTGGAAGCTCCTCAACCTAGAATAATTTACAAGCGCAAGTGCATTATGTGGGAGTTGGACTATTGGCCAGAACTGGAGCTTCCACATAATCTCGATGTCATGCACATGGAGAAAAATATATGTGACAGCGTTTGCAGCACATTACTCAGCATTCCATCTAAGACAAAAGATGGCACAAATGCTATGATTGACTGTATGCAGCTCGGTCTTCACAATGAGTTGCAGCCAAATAATAAACACGAAGTGGAGAAAGGCATTGAAAAACATTATAAATTTCCAGGTGCGGATTATACACTGCCAATGTGTAATAGGAAAATCTTTTGTGATTTCATCCGAGGTGTGAAGTTCGCATCTGGATTTGCTTCCAACATTGGAAATTGCGTCAGTGAAGAGGGAAACAAACTACAGGGTTGAAAACTCATGATTGCCACGTCCTGCTGCAAAGGCTTTTAGCTGTTGCGGTGAAAGGAATAGTGAAGGAGAGAATTTACAAGGTGTTTGCAAGGTTGGGAAAGTTCTTTAGGGAAATCTGTAGTAAAACTCTACACAAACAAGTTATATCTCATCTTAAGACGGATATAGCAGAAATCCTGTGTGAGCTTGAGATGATATATCCTCCAGCCTTCTTTGATGTGATGGTCCATTTGGCTGTTCATCTACCAGATGATGCACAACTCAGAGGCCCCTTACAGTATGGATGGATGTACCTATAAAACGTAGACTCTGCACTTTCAAGAGTTTTGTTAGGAACATAGCTAGACCGGAGGCTTCTATTGCAGAGGCATATATTGCTGAGGAAGCATTGACATATTGCTCAAGATTCCTGTCTGTGTTCAACCGAGATTCAATAGGGAAGGGATAACTAGTAAAGAAGTTGAACTATCTGTTTTAAATCATGATGCTGAACTAAAGGGAGCGCAAATTGGTAAAGATATAAGTTCACTCGACTATGAACAACTCAGTTGGTATGTGCTGAATAACACAAAAGAGGTTGATGAGTATGTTAAGTGAGTACTGGTTCTTTGGGCCATATCCTCACATATAAAATGAACTTGCAGCAACATTAGATATATTCAGATGTCTGACTTGACTATGCTTTGCAGGTTGTACTTTAGAGACAAAGGTGAAGGTTATGTTCCACCTAAATATGGCGCTGGGTTTCCGGCTTGGTTTAAGAAACATGTAAGATGCTCAATTGCACTGTGAATTTTCCGTGTAACATGTCCTCAGGAGATGACCTTGACTATTTCTCAACTGCAGATCTCGGAAAAACGTAGGCAGGATAAGAACAGTGTTAGTGATGACATGTTTGCCTTATCGAAGGGTGCTGCTACAAAGGTAAGAACAGCACAATCTTGCATTTCCAATGGTGTCTGCTACAGTACTAATCAGCGTGAGGTCAATAAGAAGACACAAAATAGTTTCATCACAACCGATGGACAACATTACACAAGCAGAATGAAGGAAACATCATCCCTTGACTATTATGGTTCATACAAGACATTTATGAGTTGTGCTACAATGATCGCCTTGTTCGGTCTGTGGTTCTGTCGTGTCTCGGATCATGGATACCGGGAGTAGAGGATACCCCCTTTTTAGGTTCGGCACGGGGCGCGAAGGAGGCTGGAAGACGCCTTACCCGGGAGCAAGATCGTCGAGTTCTTCGTAGGGAGAGGCACACAAACAACACAGAAAGACACACGGAGTTTACCCAGGTTCAGGCCGCCCGGAGGCTAAAAGCCCTACTCTGCATGTCTGGATTGAAGTGTTCATCATGGTGTGGTGTACAAGGGTGTTCTGGGATGAACCCGGCAGTGTTTCGGCCGGAGGTAGACGGAGAGCAGATCCTGCCCTGGGGAGATCACCTCTCTCTCTACTTTCCAAGCCCTAGTCTAATCTTGCTTCTTTTCAGCCTCTCTTCCTTTGCCTCGGTGCCTTGGTTCTCCTTTTATAGGCTAAGGGGATACCACAGGCGCACGCGAGGAGTGTGAGGGGTTTTGGCGGGAGAAAACCCTTGACGGTCTTTGGAGGAGACGTGGCTTCTTCTCCTCCAAGCGTCTTCAGAGATGTCTGTCCACCTTTGGGAAAGGAGGGGAGGCGGTACTGACAGCCCCACCGGCCACGCCCAAGGCAGCGTCCTTCGAGGCGTGTCCTTCATCTTGGTGCCCAAGTCTTCTACCAGCTTCCAGCGCGAGCTGGCGTTCTTATCCTCTCGGCGGTACGGATGGAGGACCCGGGGTACGCCTGGCCTCCTGCGGGCGCACGGATCCGCGGGTACTCCGCCTTGTTCTCCGGGCGACAGATGACCCCAGAAGGTCACCTGTCCTTAGCCGCAGCGTGTCGATGTCGAACTTGTCGGGTTTCCTTGGGGCGGATGAGCTAACTCATCTGCGATCATGACTCCTTGCCTTGTCCATCTTCTTGGTGGGCCCTAGTGGTGGACCCACTTTGGCAGCATCAGGGGAACCCCATGTTCCATTGCTGCGACAGTAACCCCCGGGCATGGTCCCGACGGCTCTTGCTTCATCTGCTGCCGGGGCCATGGCCAAAGAGTTGGCCAAAGTGGGTACCCGGCGACTTGCCCTGACTGACACGTCTCATCCACCAGAGGGTGGACTTGAAGTTACTCTGCTCGGGGGAGTACCTGCACCTGTCTCCTCGATTCCCGCTGCGGAGAAGCTGAGGAGGCCGCCGGAGAAAGAAGACGCCGCGCGCTATAAAAGTGGGAGGGGGTGCCCCATGAATCTCCATCCTTCTTCTCCGCTGCTACATTGCTCCCATCCCAGCATGGCGAGAGGGAAAAGGGGCGTTGGGCATCCGCGTGCTTCGGAGAGTACTAGCAGCCGCGGAAGAGCCGCCCCAAGAGGGCGAGTGAAGCGCGGCGGTGGAGGTAGAGGGACCGTGAGGCGCGAGAGATCTCCTTCTCCGCCCCCACGGATTGCGGTCCACACAGCTTCGCGCCATTCGAATTCATCCTGGATCTGCGCCGCAAGATCCGCAGCCGGATTGACCTTCCGGACTCCTTTGCGATGGCGATGGGGACGACAAGCCTCCGGGCTTGTGGTTACAGGTGGAGGGCTGTCCCAATGGCCCTACCTGGATCTCGTTGGAGTACACCGTCGATGACTCCATGCTCCTGGGTCAGGGGTGGAAGTCTTTCGCCCGCTCCCATCGCCTGACCCGGGGGCAGTATCTTGCCTGTAAGTATGACGGGGACGCCACACTCGCCGTGAAGATCTTCCGTGCTGCAGGAGGGCGCGTGGAATACTGCGCCGAGAGTGAGAGCAGCAACGGCTCCGGTTCCTATGGTGGGGATGAAGATGAGGAAAACTCATCTTGCATCAAGGCCGAGGAGAGCTCGTTTTCTTGAAGGCGAGGAGCTGCAAGACGACGGCCCCGAAGATCTCCTTGACCTCCTTCTTGGCCGCCTCGTCGACGTACTTCTGGAAGTAGCGTCTTCCATTGTACGGTGGTGTTCCTTGTTTGCCGGAGCCAATCTTTTTGTTGTAAGAAATTAGCCCCCCAGTGTAGATCTTGAAATGAAGAAGAACTTGTTCTCCCTTTTGGTCTTTTGGCCTTCGTGTCGCACTTGGTGTGAATGGGAGCGGTTTTTTCGCCAAACGCGCCCCCATTACGCGGTAGCCGTACCGCCAAGGGGTAGGTGGAGCGTGAGGGGTCTATAAAAGGCCCTCCAGACCCCAACTCCTTGACGCATCTTCTCGTCTTGCTCCTTTCCCTTCCCCTCCATAGATCGCAGAGCAATGTCTGGAGAGGAGGAGATGTCCTTGTCCGACGTGTCGACGGCGGAATCCATCTTCCGAGGCGCGGCGGGGGCTCCGAGGGGTCCTGAGGCCCGAGCTGCTGAGGAAGGTGAAGTCGCGTCCCGCCCTGCCGTCGCGCCGAACCTTTCCCGCCTGTCAGTCCTCACTGGTCCCGCTGCCCAGGAAAGAGCCCGGGTGAGAGCCATTCAGAGAGCTCACCTGATGTCGAGCTTGAAGGAGAGGACCGTCGGGATTCCGGAGTTGGCTCAACTATGGGCCAAACTTGAAGCCATAGAGCAGGCGAGTGCTTCATCATTCCCGGATCTCCTTCCTTTCCACGGGATGAAGTTGGCCTTGACCTGCTATACTTTCTTGCCGCAGGTTGAAAACGAGGCCATGAGCGAGGTGGCCGACGGAATCTTCTTCCTTTCGGTCATGGAGTGCCTGGACTTGCGCAGAGGCCTCCCGCTAGGTGAAGCGCCTGAAAGCCCTGCTCGTGCACCCTTTCCTCCTCCAGGCGTCCCCCGGAAGAGCAGAGTGTACCCGGCAGGCAAAAAATAACAGCAAGACTGCACAGCCAGGAACCCTGAGCTGGCCTTAGTAGCACATGCTTATAATGTAACCAAGAAGTTGCACTGCTGAATGTAATTCAAAACTGTAATTCAGAATTTAAGTTCATATGAATGCAACCTGCCTCAACTCCCGAGGTCATTTCCCAAATCTTCCTTTGCACTAACGCGCTGTCAAGTTTTCAGAGGAGATCTCTTAGGTGCCAAGTACTCTGACTGCTTGCAGGCAGTAGCAGTACCCCTAAGAGCACTATACCTTCCGGGTGCCTACTCCACTGTCCACGGGTACTAGGCCAGAGGGAAACGGACCATTTGCCGGGGTGGATGCATTACCCCCGCAAAGGCTCTCATCAACTGTCAAGCATGCACTACTAGGAAACTAGCTTTCTGTGGAACCACATTTTGTGGCGCACCAATTTGCCATGCGCCACAGAAAATATTTCTGTGGCGCATAGTTCTGCATGCGCCACAGAATTTTGCAATTCTATGGCGCACGAAAGTCACATGCGCCACAGAAATTTGGCTTTCTGTGGCGCACCCAGTCCTGTGCGCCACAGAAAACCACATTTCTGTGGCGCACATGCAACATGCGCCACAGAAATTTGGCTTTCTGTGGCGCACCCACTCCCGTGCGCCACAGAAATCAGCATTTCTGTGGCGCACCCGGTGCCGTGCGCCACAGAAAAATTGGATCTGAGATCTACATTCTCTCTCTTATCTCGCTCGAAGACAGTGAAAAGGAAAATTCCAGGTCGAGTAGGAGACAGCCACGTGCGCGGGACCCACCATCCTTGGCCTTATCTCGTTCCCTGCCGCAAACTCGTTCCCCACTTCCTCCACCTCGTTACCCCGCAGAACCACAAGAACGCGGCGGCCACCTTGTTCCCCGCCGACCAGGCCGCCACGCCGGAGAAGCCGATGCCGAAGGTCCCCGCGGCGGCAGATCTGACCTGGACGCTGGACAAGATGGAGCAGCGGCCCTTGCTGCGGAGGGCGGCGGGCAAGGGCGCCGTGGCGCTCTCCGTCACGCAGGTCCGACGGGCCGCCGGCCATGGCGCCACCTCTACTCCCCCTCTTCTCTCCGAAGCAGCCGCCGACGGATCCAGCGTGGGGTGGGTTAACACCGCGGCAGCGCGGCGAGGTGGGGAACCCGGTGCGGACGAGGATGCTCTGCTCGGCTCGGCGGCGCCCTCCGCCGGCCGGCTCTTCACCCTGGTGCCCTCGCCCGCGGCCGGCACCCGCCGCCCCGCCCACCAGTACCCGCCGTCTCCGTGCTGCAGCCCACCTTCCCGCGGAGGCACAACTCCGCGACCCCCGCCGAGCAGGACGTCATGGCCTCCGCTTGCGGGTTCAACACCCTCGACGCCCTCATCGACGCCACCGTCCCGGCCGCCATCCGCGCGCCGTCGATGCAGTTCACGGGCAAGTTCGACGCCGGCTTCACCTAGTCGCAGATGCTCGTGCATGTGCCCCTGCCCGTAGTGGCGATGACGATGCCCGTGCCGTGGGCAGCCTAAATTTTTTTTTTAACTCAAAAGGACAATCTGTGGCGCATGCTTGCTGAGTGCGCCACAAAAATATATGGGTATTTTTGTGGCGCACGGTGGGGGTGCGCCACAGAAAAAAAAATTTAGTGGCGTGACTTCTGTGGCGCACCCACCGTGCGCCACAGAAAGCTAAAATGGTGCGCCACAGAAGACCTTTTTCCTACTAGTGATGCGCAGGTCGATGGTATATTGACTCCGAGCGAGATGTCATGCCTAAGTGCAGGATGCAGATGCAAGGACTTAGCTGTTTTCTGCCGTGTCCTCGATCCGTCCTGTCCTTCCCGGGTACCCATCTCCTTAGCCGCTTTCCGCCGTCAGTTCCTGTCCCGGGAAGGCGCTGCACATAACAAACTTCAGTAGGAAAGAATGGACCCTTTTTTCATGTCGTGATAGTGTTTCATCCGGAGCAACCCGCAAGCAAAGTTGAATGTGCATTTCTGTGTTTAAGTGCGTTAAAACACAGCACTGCCCGTTCACTCCTTTCCGCGACAGTACGACACGATCGGGTGGCACTGCCTACTGAAAGGCCACTCGCGTTCGACCCGTCAGCCACCGGCTCCATATCAGCCACCTGCTTGGGGGTTGTTGCGGATAACACACATCTCGACATAAATTGAGGCTCACGGAATTGAAACACTTATCTTTTATTTCGTAGCGATGACTTCTTACACCCTATTACAGAACACTAGCCCCTTGGGCGTGCTTAGCGGATTCAACGTTTGGCGATTCATGTTTGTAATTAGGGTAGAACTTGCGGAGATTATCGATGTTCCAGGCGTTGCCCTCTGGCCTACCTTTCTCGTCTTCCAGATAGACTGCTCCGGGTCTTAGATTATGAGTAACCCGGAAGGGTCCTTCCCACTTGCTTGACATTTTGTTCAAGCCCTCGAGTTTCTGAATCTTGCGGAGTACCAAGTCCCCGTGCTGTAGTTCCCGAGACCGGACATGACGACTGTGGTAGCGGCGGAGCCCTTGCTGATATCGAGCAGATCGTAGTGATGCCCGACATCGAATTTTTTCCAGGAAGTTTATGTCTTCAATCCTTCGCTCAGCTTGGGTGTTTTCATCATAAGTGAGTACCCGGGGAGATCCGTGCCTTAGTTCTGTTGGCAGGACAGCTTCAGCTCCATAGACAAGGAAGAAAAGGTGTTTCTCCAGTTGCTCGGCTTGGTGTGGTTCTGAGGGACCACAGTACACTGGGTAGATGATCAATCCAATTTTTCCCCTTGTTCTCCAGCTTATCAAATGCTTTTGTTTTCAGACCTCTTAGGACCTCCGCATTGGCTCACTCCACTTGTCCATTGCATCTTGGATAGGACACTGATGCAAAACACACCTTGATGCCCAATTCTTCACCGAAGTTGAGGAAGGCTCGACTTGTGAACTGAGTGCCATTGTCTGTGATGATCTTGTTGGGTACTCCGAAGCCGTAAACAATCCCCTCGATAAACTTGATTGCGGCCTGGGCTGTCTGGCGTGGTACTGGCATTACTTCAACCCATTTTGTGAACTTGTCGATAGCCACGAAGAGGTATTCATGTCCGCCAACTGACTTTGGCAACATGCCCACGATATCAAGCCCCCAGACTGCAAACGGCCAGGATATTGGGATTGGTTGGAGGGCTTGAGCTGGCTGATTGATGTTCTTCGCGTAGTATTGGCAAGCTTCGCAGGTCTTGACAATTTGCTCGGCTTCGTACAGGACTGTTGGCCAGTAGAAACCTTGGCGGAAAACTTTTCCCGCCAAAGATCTTGATGCAACATGACTTGAGCATGTGCCCTCGTGGATGTCTCGTAGCAGTACTTGGCCTTGTTCTTGTGGTATGCAGCGGAGCTTGACTCCGTTGTCGCGTCGCCGGTAGAGCTCGCCGCCGATCAGGACGTAGAGCTTGGCTTGGCGAGCCACCCGCTCGGCATCATGATCATCCTCCGGAAGAGCTTGCTCCGTCATGTACTTGATGATGTCCAGGGCCCAGGGGGGGGGGGTGGGTTCTTTCCACCTGTAGCACCATTTGACCAAGGAGAAGCATGGCTTCCCTTGGTCCAGGTCCTGCCGGGTCTTGTGCGTCTTCTGGGCTGGTTTCCTGGGTTGTCGAAGTAGACGGGTCACCAGCCCCCAGTGTCGATGTAGACCTTGCCTTGAGCCTCTCGGAGACACAGAGGGTTGCCGGAGCACCTCAATGTAGATCCCGGGAGGCACTGGTTCTTGCTTGGAAGCCATCTGTGACAGCTCGTCCGCGGATGTGTTTTCATCCCTTGGGACGTACATGGCCTGGAAGCTGTCGAAGCATCGCCGAAGCTTCCACACCTCCTCGACGTATGGTGCCATCTGGGGGCAGGCGTACTCCTTGTTCACTTGTTTAATGACTAGCTGAGAGTCACCCTTGACGAAGAGCTTGTTGATACCGAGGCCAACGGCAGCACGAAGTCCCGCAAGCAGGCCCTCGTACTCTGTTGTGTTGTTCGAGATGTTCTCCTTGTAGTGCATCTGGACGACGTACTTCAGACGATCTCCCGTGGGTGAGATCAAGACAACTCCAGCGCCTCCCTGGCCCTTAGTGTAGGAGCCGTCGAAGTTCATGGTCCATGCGCCGGGGTCTTCTTTCCCGGGAAGGCTAGATTCCTCCACCGGGTCATCAAACGCTGTCTCAGTCCACTCCGCCGTGAAATCAGCCAGCGCCTGACTCTTGATGTTGTTCGTGTGCTCGAACTTGAGGCCGAAACCATGAAGCTCCATGGCCCACCATGAGACACGTCCGGTGGCGAGTGGGTTTTCCAGTGGACTCCTCACACTAGTAGGAATGTGCTTATAGCCACCACGCTACCGCTGGCGGACGGCCCTGGGCGCCCGCCAGCGCTATTACCGCTGGCGGGCAGTTTACAGTGCCCGCCAGCGGTACGAGGCTTACCGCTGGCGGGCGGCCGATAGTGTACGCCAGCGGTAGTTTCAGGCAGAACCGAGCAAGCGGGGCTAACTACCGCTGGCGGATGGCCTCCTTGTTCGCCAGCGGTACTATAATTACCGCTGGCGGACGGTTTGGCGTGCCCGCCAAACCGTCTGCCAGCGGTAACCTGGGATGCCATTTTGACCATTTTTCAAAAAAAATCTAATAAAGTGAAAAATACTCAAAAAATAAAATCTTGTGGCATAGTTTGTGATAATGTGCCCATATTTGACACATAGGTGTACCTTAGTATGGCAAACAATGTTGCAGAACTGAGTTTTTTTCGAATTATTTTTATAAATATAATTTTTTATTTTTTAAATGTCAAAAATGACTTTTTTTGTGAAGTAAGTACAACAAATAAGTTGCAAAATGGCACCCATCCAATGTCCACACAAAGTAGACCATATTTGATGGATAATACAGAAATATTAGTAATTTTCTCAGTTTCTACCTAATTTCGCCTATTTAAACGACTTTATGCCGATTTTTCGAAAGTAATTCAAATTTGAACTACAAGTGTATGATAGTTTGCTCTGAAAATTTTAAAAAAATCATTTTAAGGTACACAAGTAGTGGTTATATCACAAAACCGTCGATAGTTTTGAAAAATTCGACCCCTTTCGACGAATAGCAATGGTGCCCATTTTGACCATTTAAAAAAAAACAAATAAAGTGAAAAAATACTAAAAAATGAAATCCTTTGGCATGGAGTCCTCTTATGTGTAGTAGTTGATAGAGAAAATGATAAACTTGAGGTTTTACAAAGTTTCCAAAAAACTTCTTCACAAAAAGATCAATCATCTATAAACATGTATGAGTTTCGGTTCAAATGACCTAGATATAATCATTCCCGTGGCATAGTTTGTGAGAATGTGTCCATATTTGACACATAGGTGTACCTTGGTATGGCAAACAATGTTGCAGACCTGAGTATTTTAAAATTATTTTTATAAATATCATTTTTTATTTTTTAAATGTCAAAAATGACTTTTTTGTGAAGCAAGTACGACAAATATGGTACAAAATGGCACCCATCCAATGTCCACACAGAGTAGACCATATTTGATGGATAATACAGAAATATTAGTAATTTTCTCAGTTTCTACCTAATTTCACCTATTTACATGACTTTATGCCGATTTTCCGAAAGTAATTCAAATTTAAACTACAAGTGTGTGATAGTTTGATCTGAAAATTTTACAAAAATCATTTTAAGGTACACAAGTAGTGGTTATATCACTGCGAGCAAATTATCTCTCTTAAATCATTTTTTAAATGTAAAAAATTACTTTTTTTTGTGAATCAAGTCCACACTGCGAGCAGAGCCAATCAGGAGCGAGTATCATGGTTCCCACGGATTGTGTGTTTCCTTTGGAAGATTGTGAGCCATTGGATCGATGCACATGCAGTCCTAATTATGCTAGTATACGAACGTTGACCTGCACTCTTGCAGGGATCGATCGATTGGATCGAGAGCTAGCTAGCTAGCAAGGATCGATCCTTCCACCGCCGTCGCCCCGGCCGCCAACACCCGGCCGCTCCCCTAGCGCCTCCTCCCCTGCCCCGTCTCCATCCCCCACTCCACACCTCCTCACCTGGCCCGCCGGCCACTGCTCCCCATACTAGGACGTCGCCGCTGTCGGACTGCTGCTCGCGTCGCTGCTCGTCGCCGCCTCCAAGGTCGCCGCCATGGACGGGGGATCGATGCATCCACGACCTCCAAGGCCAGCACCTCCTCCGGCTGGGCGTCTGCTCCTGGCCGCCATGGAGGGCTACTCCCGGTCGATGCGTAAGGAGCTGATGGGAGGCGCGGATAGCACCGGCCGTGTCTCGGGGCTCAACCTCGCCGGCTTCGGCCACTCCAGCAAGCTCGGCCGCGACCTCCTCCAGTCGCTCGACCTCAGCTCCAACGCCTTCGCGACCTGGCCGGCGTCCAGCGCGTGGCCCTCGCGACCGTCCCTAATGACGAGGCCATCCTCGCTGCGTTCCTCCGCGCGCGCCAAGGCAGAAGGTCGAGGACGAGGACGCCGGGCGGATGCGCGGGGTGCTGCGCAGCGTGGCCAGCCCGGTCGCCGGCTAGCTGGGCGACGGCGGCGTGAGGGTGGGGAATTTTGTACGTAGGGACCGAATTGTAATTTTTTTTTGTTTTCTAGGGGTGTTTGTAACTTCATCTACTGCAAATAGATCTAGGGTTCTTTCTGCAAATAAAAGGTTCTATTTTTTTAATTCCTAATAATTTACCGCTGGCGGACGCCGTGCCCGCCAGCGGTAATAACCCTTACCGCTGGCGTGCGCAAATTACGCCCGCCAGCGGTAACAACCCTTACCGCTGGCGGACGGCCCGCCTGCCAGCGGTAACTATTAACACTGGCGTATGTACCGCTGGCGGGTGCCTGTTCACCAGCGGTAGGCGATTTCCACCGCCAGCGGTAGCCGTTTTCCTACTAGTGTCAAGGGGTATTTGGAAACCACGGTGATGGGGTGGCTTTTGAAGTAGGGCCTCATCTTGCGAGAGGCGACGAGGATCGCCAATAACAGCTTCTGCATCATGGGGTACCGCTCCCGGGCGTCGCGCAGCACCGAACTGATGAAGTAGACCGGATGTTGTATCTTGCGGGTTACCGAGCCTTTGACGGGCTCGGTTCCCTCCGGGTGTTCTGCTTCGAACGAGAGCGCGTCAGCCCCCAGCGATGCTTCTTCTGTGATGCTGATGGCTGCGTCAGTGGGCATGTCAGGCTCAGGGCCCTCTGGCCCTTTGTCACCTGACTGCCTCTTCTTACTTGGTTGCCCCGGGAGGATGTTTCCGGGACGCTTGCCGTTGATCTTGCTTGGAGGAGCGTCACGTTCTACCACAAGAACCGCACTGATCACCTGGTTGGTGGCAGCGATGTACAGCAGTAGGGGCTCCTTCTCTGTTGGTGCCACGAGGATGGAGGGCGAGGCGAGGTAGTGCTTGAGGGACTGAAGAGCTTCTTCTGCCTCCGGGGTCCATTTCACGGGAACCGTCTTCTTGAGTAGCTTGAAGAAGGGCAGAGCTCGTTCTCCAAGCCTTGAGATGAAACGCCCGAGTGTGGTGATGCACCCATTGAGGCGTTGTACGTCCTTGACCGCCTTGGCGCCTCCATGCGCTTGATGGCCTTGATCTTGTCGGGATTGGCCTCGATCCCCCGATGGGAGATCAAGAATCCAAGCAGCTTGCCGGACGGGACCCCAAACACGCACTTGTCGGGGTTGAGCTTGAAGTTGACCCGGCGAAGGTTGTCGAAGGTCTCGTGCAGATCTTGAATGAGGGAGTCCTGTTACCGGGTCTTGACCACGATGTCGTCGATGTACGCCTCCACGTTGCGGCCCAGCTGGGACCCAAGTCATGCTTGCATGGCGCGCTGAAAGGTTGCGCCGGTGTTTCGGAGGCCGAAAGGCATCCAGGTGTAGTAGCAGTAGCAGCCCTTGGGCGTGATGAAGGCCGTCTTCTCCTGGTCCTCCACTGCCATCATGATCTGGTGGTACCCGGAGAAAGCATCCAGAAAACACAGGAGCTCGCACCCGGCAGTAGAATCCGCGATGAGATCGATCCGGGCAGTGGGAAAGGATCCTTGGGGCAGGCCTTGTTTAAGTCGGTGAAGTCGATGCAGAGCCGCCACTTGAAGGTCATGGGCTTTGGCACCACCACAGGATTGGCCACCCAAGCTGGGTGTGGCACCATCCTGATGACGCCGGCTTCTCCCAACTTGTTGGTCTCGGAAACGATGAACTCTAGTTTTTCCTTGCTCTGCCTGTGCAGAACTTGTTTCACCGGGCAAGCATCCTTGCTGACCGCCAGCTTGTGCTCGATCACCTCCCTTGGTACGCCAGATAGCCCTGACGCTTCCCATGCGAAGACGTCAGAGTTTTCCCGAAGAAACGCGACGAGCGCGCTTTCCTATTTGTCGGTGAGGCGGGCGCCGATGGTGATGGAGCGACTCCCGTCGCTAGTCAACGCCACCTTCTTGGTCATTTGAGGATCTTCATGGAAAGATGCCTTCGTGAGGGAAGTTGATGTCGAGCCTCCGGAGTACCCTCCGTCCCGAGTATGCACCGACATCAACTTCCTGTACATCTCGCGGAACGTCCGAGGTCGCCGCCACCGTTTGGTTCAACTTCTGAACGGAAAAGATGGCGTCGTCGACGTTAGCCTTGAACTTGATCACTCCCAAGGCCGCGGGAATCTTCATCATGTTGTAGGCGAAGTGTGAAATAGCCATGAACTTGGCCAGTGCAGGCCGGCCAAGTATACCATTATACGGAAGCGGCGTGTCTGCAATGTCGAAGACGATATCCTCGGTGCGAAAGTTCTCCGGGCCACCAAAGGTGACGGGGAGCGTGATCTTTCCCAGTGGCCGAGTGATGCTTCCATTCACGCCTTGGAACACGCCGGTGTCTTACAGACGAGAAAAGGGGATTTGCAGGGTTGCCAGCACCTTCGCCGTCAGTAGGTTGAGGCTGGAACCCCCGTCGACCAGCATCTTGGTGACCTTGTAGTTGTGGATGATGGACAACACGATCAGGGGCAGGGTTCCCACCCCGGCCACATTGGTAGGATGATCGTTCAGGTCAAAGGTGATGACTTGTCCAGACCATTCCAGGGGCTTGGGCGGAGCAGAAGCAATCGCGTTAAGCTCTCGGACAAGCCTCTTGCACGCGCCATTGGAGGGAGCAGAGAGGCTCCCCTGTGAATGCACCCGATAACTCGGGTGACTTCCTCAAACCCTCCATTATTGCCTCCCCGGAGAGCCGGAGCTTCCTGGTTGTGGTTGGGGCGACTTCTCGATTGTTTTGTTCACGACCGCCTTGGCCGCCACGTCCTCCTCGTCCTCCGCGGCCACCGCCGCGACCCCATCCGCGGCCGCCTCCGCCTTGGCGACCCGTGGGACAGTCACGAGCGACGTGCCCAATGATTCCGCAATTCTAGCAGCCTTCCAGGCTAACCCCGTCAGCCCGACGCTGCTCTCTTATGGCGAGATTCTTGAGTTGGCAGGCCGCCAAGCCGGCGGAGGAGCGCGTCGACACTGAGGCGGAGGGGACCGCTGCACAGCCGCCTCCACCAAGTGTAGGCCCTGAGGCGACAGCGGCAGCCCCCGAGGCTGCGGCGGGAGCGGCCACGGCGGAGCAGGCCAACCCTGCCCCTGGCGAGCAGCCACACGTGCACCAGGGGCAGAAGGACGCCGAGGCCCCTGTTGGGGACACCGCAAACCCCCGAGAGGCCCCTGGCATGGAACAGGGAGAGAGCTCTCGCCAGAGCCCCCAGGCGCGACTCGGGTCCGCCCCGAGCCCGCAGCGCCATGCTTCTGGTCCTCGGCGAGCATTGAGGCCTCCGGGCCCCCTGGCGATGTATGGGCCCTGGTTCCTCGCGGCCGGCCCCTGAGCGTAGTTCGCCGCGATGCCACCTTTCGCTGGCTAGGGAGGCGCTTGATGGGCTCGAGGCCCAGCACGTCGAGGAGGAGCTTGCTGCGGTGGAGGAACGCGCTGACCTTGCGAGGGCTTGGACCCACCTTTAGGAGACCGTAGAGCGCTGCCCGGGAGGACGAGGCAGCCCAGGCGCGGCGTGAGGAGGCGAAGCGCTTCGCTGAGGAGGTCCGCGCCAGCGTGATCCGCGAGGCTGAAGAGACCCTCGTGGACTTGAGCGCTAAGCGCGAGGCGGAGACCGCTGCCAAGCACCAGGAGCTCGCGGCCCGCGAGGCGGCGGCCACCACCAAGCATCAGGAGCTCATGGACCGCGAGGAAAGATTATCGCGGAGTCAGAGACCATGAGGCAAAACTTGGAGAAGTTCCGCGAGGACCTGCACACTCGCGAAGGGCTGATTGTGAAGCGCGGGGAAGATCTCGACTTCCGTGAGTCAGAGCTGCGCAAGCGTGAGGAGCAGGTCGAACAGGTCGAGAAGGACCAATCCGCGCAGCGGGAGAGCCTGGAGTTGCGAGGGCAAGGTGGCCCAGGACGAGGACTTCTACCAGAAGCGCCTCCTGAAGACCAACGAGAACCTCCGCGTGAAGGAGGAGAAGATGAAGGAGGAGTCTGCGACCAAGGAGAAACTCTTCCGCGACAACTGCTCCAAGGAGTTCGCGAGGAAAGCCAAGTGCAGGAGGAGCGCTTCACGAAGAAACGCGACGAGCTCAACGCTCGCATCAGGGAGCTCGAGCGGGAAAAAGGCGGTTGACTCCCTCTTCAGGCTGCCAAGGACGCCCAGGCCCGCGCGGAGCAGGACCTTGCTTCCCTGACGCAGGACATGACTGACATGCAGCAGCAGGTGGCGCCCGTGGTGGAGCTCGTCGAGGAGGCCCGGGACAGTGCTCAGGCTGCGCGGGTCTTGTCGCGCCAGCGAGAGCGTATGTTCCGCTCTCTGGTGGCCCGCGCGCGGGCTGTCGCGGACCGCTTAGGGGCCAAGGCCCCCGTGCTCTCTGTCGAGGGGAACGCTGATGCCGCCACGTACCTCGGCTTCTTCGAGCAGCTTCTCACCAGCTTTGAAGAGGTCGTGACAAGCCTTGACGACCTGGTCGACACTGAGAGCCGCGAGCTCCTTGGCGTCGCGGTTGGCCGCGTCTTCGCCAACCTTGCGCATCTCCAGCCTGGCTTCGACTTCACGACTGTGACGGAGCCCATGGAGCAGCGGCACGCCGCGAAGCTGAACGCCTCGGTGTGGGAGGACGTGGAGAAGTTGTCCAGCGCTTCAAGAGGGCTGAGGTCGAGGAGGACCCGACCCAGGAAGGCGACGGCGAGGCAGGCGCTGAGGAGGAGGATGACGAAGCTGTCGACGGCGAGGACGACGACAGCCCTGCTGCTTGAGTTGCTCCTGCGGAGAGATGTGCCTGGAGCACCATTCTATCTTAGGATTTGCTATTTTCATTTTGTAATGGCTTGTAAGACACTTTTATTATGTGCAAGTGTGAGCGCCCCTCGGGAGGCCTTTTATCTCTCCTCATGTCTTTTTCGCTCTACGTCGTTAGGACCCTGCTTTCAGCGCAATAGCACCGCCGCTTCGGTATGCCGGAGTCAGGGCTCGACAAGGCCGGGGGGTGCGTAAGGCTTAGAGAGGTAAGAGCTCTCGAGGCACGATGCTCGGGAGCTCCCCTTTGACGTGCAAGCAGCCCATGAGGCGTAAGAGAGAAAAGAGAGGCTCGAGGGGCGACAAAACCAGCGAGAGAGAAAGCTCATGAGGCGTAAGTTCTGGACTTAGCTTTGCGAGACGTTTGTCTCGTAGAGGGTGTTGTGTTCCCTGGTGAGGCGTTTTCCCTCTCGAGGTTGCCTGAGGCTGGTTTGGAGTTCCGCAGCCTTGTAGGGCGTCTTGTTCCCTGCGTTGGACAAAGAGGCATACCCACAAGCAATGCACGGTTGTACAACTCATGCGCGCTCATAGGTTTCCTCATGTGTATCTCACGAGGAGAGTAAGCACCAAGGTCCTTGGTGAGGTGACGTGCATGGGAGCAGGCCCATGAGTCAGAGCTCTTTGGTGAGATAACGGTCGTGGGCGGAGAACCACGAGTTAGAGCTCGGATCCTTTGGGTTTTGCGATGCTGCTGGGATGTCCCGAGGCACAGACACCGTGCTCAGCCCCCGCTCGCGAGGTGCGCATGGGGAAAAATGTGAGCGCGAATGAACGTAAGAAAAACAACTCACCACAAGCAATATTACATAACGGCGCTGAGGCGCAAAGGTTCATGCTGAACCGAAATTGTTCATTACACTTGGCGTGGCCAAGATAAAGTCCGCCATGTCTGGGCATGGGGTTCCACACGGAGTGGCTGAGGCTTCTCGCGGCCCGTGGCGACGCGTTGTAGAGAGAGCTCAGTGGAGGTGGCCCTCGTGGAGGGAAAAGCTTTTGTGAAGCTGGGAGGTGAAGATGCATGCTTCCCTCTTGAGACAAAAAATGCCTGCCGCGACGTGATCACGGGTAGAACTTGCGTAGATGCTCGATGTTCCACGGGTTTTTGACCGGGATGCCGTCTTCCGTCTCGAGCCGTACCGCGCCGGGCCTGGCGATGTGCGCGACCCTGTAGGGGCCTTCCCACATGGGCGAGAGCTTGTGGAGGCCCTCTCTGGAGAGTATCCTCCTCAGGACGAGATCGCCTGTCTCGAGGGTGCGCGGGCGTATGTGGCGGCTGTGGTAGCGGCGCAGATCTTGCTGGTACTTTGCCGCCCGGAGGGCAACGGCGACGTAGTCCATCGAGCAGCAGTCGTCGTTGTGGAGCTCTTCTTGGTCGTCCTCGTTGAAAGCGAGGATCCGTGGGGACCCATGCTTGATCTCGGTGGGGAGGACTGCTTCAGCGCCATAGACGAGGGCGAACGGCGTTTCTCCAGTGGGCTTTGTGGCAGTGGTGCGGATGGACCAGAGCACAGATGGGAGTTCTTCAATCCAGTTCTTGCCGTGGGCCTTGAGGCGGTTGAAGCTTCTTGTCTTGAGGCCCTTGAGCACTTCAGCGTTTGCTCGCTCAGCTGCCCATTGCTTCGTGGGTGAGCCACCGAGGCGAAGCAGAGCCGGGTGCCGAGGCTTTCGCAGTAGGCCCTGAAGATGCCACTGGTGAACTGTGAGCCGTTGTCGGTGATGATGCGATTTGGCACGCCGAAGCGGCAGGCCAGGCCTCTGATGAATTTCACCGCTGATCTCGCCGGTATGCTGCGCACCGCTTCGACCTCCGCCCATTTGGTGAACTTGTCGATGGCGACGTAGAGGTAGCGGTAGCCCCCGCTGGAGCGTGGGAACGGTCCCAGGATGTCCCCCAGACCGCGAAGGGCCAGGAGAGCGGGATGGTTTGGAGCCCCAGTGCAGGCTGGACCTGCTTGGCGTGGAATTGGCATGCCTCGCAAGCTTGGACAACGGTGGTTGCATCTGAAGCACTGAGGGCCAGTAGAATCCACTCCTGAAGACCTTCCCCGCGAGGGTGCGCGAGGATGAATGATGGCCACACTCTCCACTGTGTATGTCCTGATCAGCTGGCGGCCTTCTTCAGGGGGACGCATTTCAATGCAACTCCATTTGGACGTTTGCGGTACAGTCTCCCTCGTGAAGGCAGTATGACTTGGCCTGTCGAGCAATTCTTCTCTGCTTCTGCATCCTCCTCAGGGAGGACTCCCCCTGAGGTACTCCTTGATCTCGTCGATCCAACCAGTCTCTTGTGTGTCATGGCTAACAACAGGCGTTCTCCTGAGGGCGGACCGCAGCTCGGTGCTCCAGATGTTGGTGCTAATGGGAGCTCTTCGTCGATGTCCACGCGGCTGCTTCTTTTGGCTGTTTCACCGACGCCCTGGTAAGCCTTTCCTCGAACACGCCTGCCTGCTGGGCCTCTCTCCGCGACGCTCGCCTGGCGATGTCATCAGCCTCCTGGTTCTCCTTTCGGGATGTGCCTGAGCTCCATCCCCTTGAAGTGCTTCTCGAGCTTGCGAACCTCCTCGAGGTAAGCGGTCATAGTGACCGTCCTTAGGCGTGTAGTTGTTGGAGAAGTTGACGAGGAGCTGGAATCACCCT